>CP099852.1:21284234-21304806 GCA_030062745.1 Capitulum mitella | reverse complement strand
CAAAACACGTTGCGACTTGATCCGCTGAAACCAGTAACGTGTCTCACGATAAACCGAATGCGCAAACGTGAGATCAACAGCCCTTCTTACCGTGTACCGCCTTCATGAATGATGATTATAGAACATTTGCTGGTTTACAATGAGCTCTGCATTTCCATACGGAAATTGGTTTAGCAAGAGGTTCAGCAGAGAACTCAAACTAGAATGTTATACCTAAAACTTGCTTGAAAGAAGAATTAAAATAAGTAGATAAAACAGCCAAGTATAATACAACAAAAATACGTAAATAAGTAAAGAAATAAATAAACAAATAAATAAGAATGGAAAATAATGGCAAAACGTCTTGGAGTCGTTTTCTCAGTGTGACATAAACCAGTGGCAGCTTGTGGTCTCACAAACACCTGAGGCACAGCGCAAGTGTTAGGCATGCCATACTGTCTAATAAACGACTGTCTTTCTTATATAAGTTGTGTAACTATTAACCATTGCCCGTATCGGGATGGGGGATTGATGCAACCCTCCGAGGTTTTCGAGGGCAACATCCGAGCGGTTTGTGCGATCCATCGAAAATTTGTGTGCCTTTGGGTCATCCTTTCTGCATGTTATCATGAAAAATTTTCTTCTGCTTTGCCATGGTAAAGAGCTATGGCGCCATAACGGAAACCATGACAGCCGTTTTCGCGCGCCGACGCGGCCGGTTTACAACGGTCTCAGTTTCGTCTCACTGTAAGACGGTTAAAGTGCATAAATACAATAAAATAGATATCAGTCGACTCTAAATTCCATGTCTATAAGACAATGAATAGATTTAATAGGCCTATGCTCATTACTAGGATTGTGTAGGGTGTAAACTGAGGCCATGATCTACTGCGGGAAACACGTTACGTTTGATGTTTGGGAATGCAGTAGGAAATAGAGCTTGCAAAACAACCTATATATTCGGAGTGCTTGAGGCGTGAGCAGTCGATCAATTCAAATTCCGTGCAGTTTATCTTTTATTTCATCAAAAGAGTGCGCGATGCAGCGAACGCCTGACTTGCATCGACGGGCGGAGCGGCTTCGACCGCGGCGTGATGAGTCTGCAATACCACGGCATGCCTAAAATTAGATTTGGTGTTGGATATGAGCTCAAAGAACGCTTTTAACCCTATTCCCCGAGGGCTAGACGGTATGGTCGATTCCCGGCAGGGGGGGCGGATTCGGCCCCCCCCCCATGAGATCTCGAGAACTACTCGTCCGATTTCATCGCAACAAACGGCAATTGATTTGCCGTGACGTGAACTACATATAACAGAAAGAAATTTTCAAAATTTTGAAATTTGTGGATGCAGGGGAGAAAAAATGTCAAAATGGGGGGTACTTTTGGATTTCCTATAACTCCGTTGTTTATTGACCGATTTCAATGAAACTGGCATGAATCGAGAGATTATGGATAGGGCTTTTACCATAGGTCCACAAACCTGAAATTTTGAGAAAATTGATGGGCGTTCACAGGGTTTCAAAAATAGGAGGATTAGTTTTCTTCCAACTGAATGAACAAAAAAGGTAAAAACACTTTTGGCTTCTGCTAGTCATGCTATGCTAAAGAAGTAAAAATCGCATCACAGTGTTTGTATAATGTTAGCATAGGCGGTGCCAGGGACATGAAAAAGGGGGAACTGTTAAAGTCACACGTTCTTTAGATCAACTTGTGACCTTTGACCTTAAATGACCTCCAGTGATCTTGGGGTTTCCTGGAATGATCTAGTTTGCATTTAATATTATCTGTAAACGTTTTCAATCATTTCAATTCACTCTATTTCAAAAATTTCAGAAATGGCTATTGCGATATAGGGTACGCGCACTGACATTTTAGGTCATAGCTCCATGACCCGACCCGATATCAAGCTGAAACTTAATACACAAGTAGAGGGCAACATTTTACGTCATATATATTCCGAATTTGGCATTTGAAAAAACGGTGCCAAAATTATTGCAAAACAACTATTTTTGAATTTTGACCTTGACCTGACCTGATAAAGTGATTACAGCTAAACAAAATTTTGTGTGCACATTGCCCAACTATTTAGCTATACATCCATATAAAGTTTTAAGTTCTATCTTAAAAACTCTGTTTTTGGCAGACATTTTTCTTTTACCCTCAACATGGCCAAAAATAGCCTGAGGTGCCTCCCAAAAACGTTGCGTGGCTCCGCTCCTGAGCAATGTACAATTTTGAAATTTTATCACAGCGCATAAAAAGAATAGTTAGGAAAAGTGACTAAGTTTCGTGAAGCTGCGTTGAAAAGCCTGGAATTGGTAAGCAAAAAACCCGAGGGGGGACGGATTCAGCCCCCTGCCGGGAATAGGGTTAAAGCGCCTAAGTTACGATTTTTTAGCTAATCTGAGGACCTAAGGCAAACTTTATATGGTACTTGACAATAGTGCTGAGGTACTACATCTTACTTTAGCATCTGTTATTACCTACAAAAATGCTTCTGCAGCTCCAAGAAAGCATTTAGGCAGACGACCCTGCATGACAAGGATTGACCTAACATGACATGGCTAAAATACAATGGGTAAAATACAGCCATGTAGCAAACAGATAGACTCATAATTTATTGACGAACACTACGATGTCCGTTTTGTTTCATCATTTCTTTCTTTCTTTGTTTCATCACCTGTTTCATCATTTTCATCATTTCATTTTTTGGCGTTCATTTGCGCTTTATCTCGAAAAAGTACCACTTTCTGCCAATTTTGACTTTTAACCCGATCTAGAAGGTGATACATTGACTTGAGACCTTAAAAAGAGGTACCAGTTGCGAGATCTCGTCACGCGCAACGCGCCATTTTTTCGCGATGCTCTAGGACACAGGGCGTCGAAGTGGCCGGAGGCGTTCGTACAGACACCCATACGCTTACGTTTTGCAGAAAGCTCTATACGGGCGAGGGTTAGACCGTATGAATGATATCCGACCCTGCTCAGATAGACGTAAATCAAAAAATAAAATGTTGACGCATCCCTCTCGGTGTGAAGTCCCTATCTGTAGCCAAAGGTAGGACAACCTGAGCATCTACTCGAATCCGCGCGATGAAAACAATCACATCACGCTCGCGTCCAGCGCTCCAGGCAGAAAGTTCTCTCCCTTTTCAAGGGCAGAGAAATGATCGTGACTAGTGGTGGCATACAATCATGTTACTGAATCACATGTGCACAGTTCCAGTACGCCTAACATTTTGAATAAATGCGAAATGTTAGTATATGGTGTGTTAATCAATGCTTGTTCAAGGGAACGTCGGAACATCCAGAAAAGCGGATGGGGCGGGGGGCAGAGACGTTTTCCCCATAGGCCTAATGTTAAATTCCCGAAAAGTGGGGGCCACGCACCACGCCATCCCTGTTCCTGCCTATGGTTGCCCTGCAAACAATGCTTTTAGCGCAACCATGGGCTTTCCCTCTTTCTTTCTCCGCCACTGCTGCTATCTTGCGTAATCGAACATGCTTCGTCGGTGAGCCCGACGGTGGCGCCGCAACGGCGGCGGTTGGAGTCAGTACTACGTCTCGTCTCTCGGGATGTCTGTCAGTTGCGTTGGCTGCGGCCGAAGTGCAGTTTCGCGGACGATCACCAGGGGCGCTGTTTTGCACAGGATTTTAGAATTGGCTGACGCGACTGAGCTAGCTGCCTCTGCCGCAACCTTGCGCCGTATCCTTGCGGGGCATGCGGAGGTGGGGATGCGGTGCGGCGTGCGACATCTTTGTGAGCTTGTTCCCTGCTATGTTAAGGAAAGCGGAGCAAAAAGAGCAGATTATTCTTGTTTAATGATGCACTGAGTTCTATAAATGGTATTGTTAGACATAGATTATGTATGATTTTAATTCCACATCTTCTGATATTCCTGGTGAGGGACTGCCTCCGTCGCCTCTTATGATGAGCCGTCTCTGCCATCAACATACCACGTTTTTAACGAAGTGTGGTATGTTGTTGATGGGTGTGGTCTTTTTTCAAACGTGGGTGCTACTTTTTACATGAACTGTAGTTGTCTGGCTCATGAATGTCTTTCGTGTACCAGAGCAACGGAGGTGGCTATTCCAATGCTCCATAAGGTTACCCCATGAAATTTTTAAACATTTGGGGCGATCAGTCAGGTTAGGGAAATAGCTAGAAAGCAGTCGGTGTGACATTGGGCCTTTTAAGTTTGCAGCAGAGATTCTAAGAAGCAAAAGTATCGTTGCTCTCCCTGACCCGAAGCTAGCTGTAGAAGTTCACAGGAGTTGGTCTTATTGTGAAGGATAATGTACGAGCAAAAAATTGCTGCGATTTTTCTGTTGCTCAGTTCGTGACTAGCATAAACTGACGCTGTCACACATTGTCAAATGGAGTTTAGCGAAGTGATCAAACGAATCAACATTGTTGTTTCAGGTCCCAAAGGACTGCCTTTCATCGGCCAGGCACTCTCCATGAACTGGAAACATCATGAGCGGTCCTTTATGAAGTGGTACAAGGAGTTCGGTCCCATCTACAAGGTCACAGTGGGTTCGGAGACGGTCGTGGTTCTTTCTGACCCGGAACTAATCAGAGAAGCCTACAGCAAACCTGAAGCGTCCGCTAGAATGAAGAACGCGGCCTTCGAGCTGTTTTACGCTGACAAGGGAATCATTTTTACCAGCGGGGATCTGTGGCATGAGACACGTCGGTTTACGCTGTTCCATCTCAGGAACTTCGGCATGGGGAAGTCGAGGCTGGAAGAAGTTATGCACGATCAAATCACCCAATACTTGGAGGGCGTTATAACTTGTCATGAAGGTACCAAAATAATGCTTGACAAGACTCTGAACGTGGCCGTGTTCAACATCATCTGGGGCATGGTCGCGGGAGAAAGCCTTAGCCTGAATGACCCCAGGGCCCTGGAAGTCATGCACAGTATGGAAAAGTTGTTCAGCCTAGGAGCGGTTTTTGCCATCGTCGGCGCGCTTCCTGCTGTGCGAAAGCTTCCGTACCGCCTCACGGGACTGGACGAATTTCTGAAGCTCTTCCATGTACCGATCGACACGCTGCTCAGGCCGGCGATCGAGGGGCACCGAAAAACGGTGGACCTGGACGGCGAGCCACGCGACTACATCGACTGTCTGCTGCAGGAGCAGCGCCGGCGGCCGCAGCTCTTCACTGACCGGCACCTGCTGCGCTGCATCATCGACCTGTACTTCGCCGGCTTTGACACCACGGCCACCACACTGCGCTGGGCCTTCTGCTTCCTGTGCTCGCGTCAGGACGTGCAGGAGCGGCTCTATGACGAGATCCGGCACGTGGTCGGCGCCGACCGGCTACCGACCCTGGCCGTCCGTCCGCGGCTGCCGTACGTGGAGGCCGTGCTGATGGAGACCCAGCGGTTGGCGAACATCACGCCCGTCGGGGTGGGACACATCGCCGAGGAAGACCTCCAGCTGGGCGGGTACACGGTACCCCGAGGTGCACTTAACGTGTCGCTGCTGATGGCCGTACACCAGAACGAGCAGCACTTCCCCAAGCCCGGTGAGTTCCGGCCGGAACGGTTCCTTGACGCCGACGGCAAGGTCCGGCCGAGCCGGGCGCTCATGCCGTTCTCCGTCGGCAAACGGTCCTGTCTTGGCGAGTCGATGGCCGAGCCGAGCTCTTCCTGTTTGTTACCAGAGTGGTGCAGAGGTATCGGCTGCGTCTCCCCGACGGCCTCACCCACGACTTCGCCATCAACGAAGAGAAGACGTTGATCTGTGAGCCGAAACCCTACTGTTTGATCCCAGAAAGACGGTCAGATTAGCGTAGTCTTGAGCCATGGGATAACTGGTTGCCGTTTCAATTAGTTGGGTTGATATTTCGGTAGCAGCTGTTCTGACTTAAAGACAACGTTTCCGACGTAAATGCAACTGATTATTTCCCCCAAGCAGTTAGTGCGTTCATCACTAACTGCTTGGGGGAACTAAGATCACATTGGACTTTTCCATTGTTAGTTGATTAGGGGGATTTATTTGTCTTTTTATGTGAATAACCACGAATTCTAGCGCACAGGGGCGTAGGAACCGCAGGCGGGGGAGCTGCCCTCCCCCAGCTTTGGGCGACATTTAGCATTAACGCTGTGACGGTGCATAGAAAGATACAAGGTAAATGTCGCGTTTGCCTGCCATCTCCAGAGAGACACCGATGCTTCCGCTGTTGCGTGTTACAGAATAAAAACGAGAAGACGAAAAATCACCTAGATCTCATGACATCTCTACAATAGATTCGGACAACATTGAAGAACTAGATTCGGTACAGTGCATTCTAGATACGGGCTCGCGATAGCTTTGCGATCTAGAAATAAAGGCTATATATTTATCTAGAAATAAAGGCTGGCGTGGTGACGTGGACTGCATGAGCAGCAGGGTGAACCCTCGAAGTGTTTACAGTGTAACACGCAAATAAATGCGATGCGTGTGCGGAAAATAGTTGTAGCAATTTCACTGCTCGAGAAGTGATGTTTCCGACCGCTGATCGACGTCTCCCGGCGGCAGCATCAAACGATTTCTCGGTGTTCCGGACCGGTTGGTCCGGAAGACAGCGAAACTGTGGTCTTATTCGGCGATCTGTCTGCCTTGAAAGACGAGCGCTCCGACGACCGCGTTGGTATCGGTCCGCCGTAAGCCGGACGACGTCCCTCTTCTCTGCCGTATCGATTGTAATAAACTTACATGTCATCGAACATTTCCTCATCCAGGACTTGCACCTGCACGGCACCGCCATTTCCCGGTCGAGGTCTCTCAACTCTGAGCGCTGAGGCAGTCGAAACTGCGCTTGGGTTCCCCCGTCATCCCTGGGAAATTTTTGCCGTCTAAGGAACTCATCAGGCAGTAACAAGGTCTCTATAAGTCTCTCTCTGCCGCGACAGAGGCGCGTCTGGAAATGCTCTGGGTCCTTTGGCCGTTTCAGGAGCTGTCTGGACGTCTCGAGATTTAGAAGTTTCAGGGGCCTTTCTGGTCGTCTCAAGGGCCCCTATAGTTAGAGACTGCTAATTAACAGTTACAAAGACCTCTCTCTGGTAGTTTCGGTGGAATCCCTGTTGTCCCAGGTGCCCTGCTTGTCGTTTCCGGGGAATATTTTTGCCGTCTTATGGGACCTCTGGCAGTAACAAAAGACCTTCTGGCGACTTCAGAGCCCCTGTGCAGTGCCATGGGCTCTCCGAACGTCTCCGGTGGTCTCCATGGTTGCATCAGTGGTCTTCCTCTGTTACATGGGTTATACCTGGCAGTCTCCTATTTTCCTATTTTGCATACTGGCACAGGTAAAAACAGCTCCATCAGTTGAGGTAGGCACTGCATGATGTCAGAGGCAGACATAAAATACATATGCAGTTCAAGAAGCCTTTCTTCAAATGTTGTAGCAGAGCCGTGTAAATGGGAGCCAGGTGCCCCAATGTTGAGAATTACTCATTCTGTGGTGTACACATCACCGGTACCATTACATATCCGTGGTGGATTTCCTCAAATGGGGTAGCTTCCTACTCCATTTAACCCTATTCCCGGCAGGGGGGGGCCGGAATCCGCCCCCCCTCGGGTTTTTTGCTTGCCAATTCCAGGCTTTTTAACGCAGCTTCACGAAACTTGGTGACTTTTCCTACCTATTCCTTCTACGCGCCGTGACAAAATTTCGAAATTCTTTTTTGCTCAGGGGCGGAGCCAGGCAACGTTTTTGGGAGGCACCTCAGGTCATTTTTGGCCATGTTGAGGGTAAAAGGAAAATGTCTGCCAAAAACAGAGTTTTTAAGATACAACTTAAAACTTTATATGAATATATAGCTAAATAGTTGGGCAATGTGCATATGTAATTTTGTTTATCTGAGGTCACTTTACAAGGTCAGGTCAAGGTCAAAAGTCAAAATTGGTTTTTTCGCAATAATTTCGGCGCCGTTTTTTCAAATGCCAAACCCGGAATATCTATGACGTAGAAAGATGCCCTCTACTTGTGTACCAAGTTTCAGCTTGATATCAGGTCGGGTCACGGAGCTATGACCTAAAATGTCAGTGCACGTACCTTATATCGCAAAAGCCAAAAAATGATTTTTTTGGAATAGAGTGAATTTAATCGATTAAAAACGTTTACAGATAATATTGAATGCACACGACATCATTCCAGGTGACCCCAAGGTCACTGAAGGTCATTTAAGGTCAAAGGTCACAAGTTCATCTGAGAAACGTGTGACCATGACAGTTCCCCTTTTTTATGTCCCTGGCACCGCTTATGCTAGCATTATACAAACATTGTAATGCGATTTGTACTTCTTTAGCATAACATGACTAGCAGAAGCTAAAAAAGTGTTTTGGCCTCTTTTGTTCATTCCGTTATTAGAAAACTAATCCCCCTATTTTTGAAACCCTGTGAACGCCCATGAATTTTCTCAAAATTTCAAATTTGCATACCCATGGTAAAAGCCCTATCCATAATCTCTCGATTGATGCCAGTTTCATCGAAATCGGTCCATAAACAACGGAGTTATAAGAAGTAAAATAATACCCCCCATTTTGCCATTTTTGCCCCCCTGTATCCACAAATTTCAAAATTTTGAAAATTTCTTTTTATCAAAATGTAGTTCACGTCACGGCAAATCGATTGCCGTTTGTTGCGATGAAATCAGATGAGTAGTCCTCGAGATCTCAGGGGGGGGCCGAATCCGCCCCCCTGCCGGGAATCGGCCATACCGTCTAGCCCTCCGGGAATAGGGTTAACCCGTCCCCGACTGGGGGGGCAGTTGACTGCCCCCCCTGAGATTTTTCTGGGATTGCGAGAGAACTGACAAACACAGATTCACGAAACTTTGTGTACCTTTTGCTCCATCAATTTTACGCCTCGTGTCAAACTTTTGACCTCAGGTCAGATCAGGTGCCTGACCTAAGTCAGGTCAAACAGACCTATGTCAAAAAAAGTTTAGCGCCCTCTAACTTTTTTGCAAAAGAAGATATCTCAATGATACTTCCAGCGATTAGTGATCGTGATAAATGCAACAAATCTGCTATCTCGGATTTTTCGGAATTTTCCGGGTCATTGACCTAAGGTCAAGCCCGTTTTTAAGACATATCGCCGTTTTTCCTGAAATTGACGGAATATTTCATCACATTTTTAGTGTGGAGTGAAGCAGACATCTAGTTACCGTCATTGGGCAAAGTATCAATGACTTCCAGTCATTGACCTGAGGTCAGGTCACGAATAACCGAAGCTGGCCAAAATGTACCACCGTCAAAATCGACGATAAATTACTCAGAATGGGTAGAAAATGGCAGAACTAGCTTGCACAGATGTAAGTAATACCAGGAACCTCAAAAAGTTTGAAAAAGTAGCATATTTTGGAAATAAACAGGCTTTCGCGAATAAAGCTCTGCCAACTTTGTAGATTGGCAACTAATCAATTTTCCCAAATTTAAGCATGAGAAACCATCACAAGGACCACAAAGATAAATAAAATTGACATAGATTGTCCTTTTTCGCCGAAAATAAAGCAACGCTAAAATTAGTTCCCGTCAATTTGGTACCGCATACGGCAGCAGCGCACACTGACGGCCGGCCGGGAGAATTACGGTGTCTTTAACTCAACGTTTCGGCGTATATATTGAACAAATCTGAGGAAATTAGACGTGTATCGGCATCCGCGGACATTTACTTGTGCGCTGGTGCCTTTACCTATGCGTTATTAGTCACAGCCCTTGAGATTCAGGCCATTTCTCGGTCTCATGCAGTCGGCTATGAGAAAACATATATAGGGCGTAAATTGGCTTACATATTGTCTAAAACTAAAAATGAGACCAGTTTCGAGCTCTTCTCGTCACAGGCTTTCCAACGGTATGCTTATTTTTACCGTGCGACCAACCGTTCGTGAGTTAGAGGGGGGCAGTCAACTGCCCCCCCAGTCGCCGATGTTCGGGACGGACCGACGGTCGTGCGCGGGTTAAAATTTAGCCTCCCCAGCAGATCTCATTAACTTACTTGTCAATGTTTGCAGATTGAAGAAAAGTTAACAATAAAAAATCAACACTTTACAAAAATTTAACTAATTTAAGGTAATGTGCACAAACTTGATGGTGATCGCCAGTCGTTCAGCAGCTGATACGGGCTTCCGGTAGTTGGTATGTTGGCGTTGAAGTCTCTGACCAACTTCTCGCAGGCTTTCGTCAGCATGAAATGCCAACGGATCCCTATCCTTCTCAACCTCCACGGAAACCTCAAACTCTCTTCAAGTCGAGCGTTCCAGCAAAGCCGGTGGACACCACGTTGAAGCCGGTCTTTCTTTACGTTCCTCAAAATCTAGAAGCAAGAACATAAGCATGTCCTCTTCATTTCACACTCCTTTCCAAACCCACCAGCGACTTGGTCAGGTAGATATCTGCTAGGTGCGTACATAATTTTTACTATTAAAATCACGTGCCTACGTTGGTTTCCAGCGGGCGCAAACAATTCACAGCAGAATGTCCCCGCCGCGCCACAAATGCCCATTAGACGCCCGTGCGACTTCCCTGGAGAACACCGAAGGGAGTGAACAGGCTGTCATGTTTCCGCACGCGACCCTGGGCCCGTCCGCGGCGCGTCTGTCAGAGTGAAACGTAGGCGGTGAGGAACGGACCTATGGCATCCTTTATCCATTCATGTAGTTTTCTGTCCTATGGTTGTTTCTGTACGTATAATACTGACAGTACATCCCTCAAAGATTCGTGAATTTAACCTGGCACCGCCTGCCGTGTTTCTTTTTTTGTACCCGCGACCATCTTGGGGTGTCCAAAAGAGCACCCCCTGCTGTCTGAGGATCTAACAGACGGCTCTGAATCGGTATATCACCAATCGATAGCCATGAGGCTTGCAATTCAGAAAATACTTTGTTAGCCCTGGTCACGTGACTGATGACGTCACAGCTCACGTAAAACGCATGGCACAACGTCGGAAAAAGTATCATCGCTATGTACATCACATCATTGGCAATAGTAGTCTTAGAGCCTTCCACAGGGTGTTAAGCGAAAGGCCACAAACTTCTTCATCAGAAGGATGCCAAAATATTAAGAAATGTCGGGTCAAGGTCAACCTAGGTCAGATGAAATATTGTTATTACTTTACATGCAAAAGATCGATACTTGCTCGCAACTTTTTTGGTCCACATGTCAAAAAAGACGGAAATGAAACCTTCTGGTGATCAGTTTTGCATTTCTTGCTTTTCATCCGGTGAAGGGCAGTCTAGGTCGAGTCGGATAAAGTTGCATTACTCTTCCTGACAAAGAGGACTAATTGCTCGTTGGGACTCTTTAACTGCATCAAGTGCAGAAATGAAATGATGTCTCGCGATAATTAAATCTGCCCTGACTGCTCTTTACCGGGTCAAGGTCAAAAGAGGTGAAGATAGATAGTTACTTTTCTTGTTGCGACTTGGAACAATAATTGCTCTCTCTTGTTACTGAACGATCTTCCACAAACAATGTCGCATTTCATTCCTTTTTGACATCTACCTATGACGTGACCTGAAAGAACCTCACGTTATCTTTGGCGAACCGCGCTAACAGGCGGACATAAATTTGCTGGTCTGGCTTGAACAATGGGGAAGGTCAGCGTCAAACACGTCTGTTACTCACAACGCAAATCATACATGTGATCTAGCATGACCTTTAATGTTGACGTGTGACGATTTTATATCTCTTTGGGGACCGTGTCCTATGTAAATATAAATAATTCATGCACTGTATTGGCGAATATTATCAAAAAACAAAGCATGTTCGCGCCATCTTCCGAAAAGACCAAAACATGCATGTAAGTTAGGGTGGCACTTATTTTCGACATTTTGAATTTCTACTGGGACGGGCAGCCGATCTGTTCTATCCCTGGCAAAAACAGCGTGTGTAATTTTTTTTTGAAAAATATTTATATTTACAGGTCGCTCAAGGAGGTCAAAGTTTATATTTTTGGCGAAAAAAACTGATTTTTTCAATATTTTGTTTAATTTTTTTCCATTGTAAATGTGTCATTTTTTGCATTGATTATTAACATATTTGAGTTAAATAACATATTTTATTCAACACTTGTGATTGTGGGCACCTGCCTTCTGACTATGTTCAGGAGCGCAAAACGTTTCACGACGACGGGTGTAAAGGTGACTTGCTTCGTCGGGTCGTTTCGAAACGTTTTGTGTTCTCTGGAATCGGGCTCAGTCACGGGGACGGTGACTGTGGGCTCAGTCACGGGGACGGTGGACCAAAAGAAGACGGTGAAGGAAGCGGCGGCGGAGACAATGACCGCCGTGATACCCTTCTGGGAGAGCGCGCATATCCCGATGCAGAAAAGGCAGCGCGCGCAGGAACAGATCCTCCGCCTCCACGAGAAGTGGAAGGCGCTCAAGAAAAACAAGAAGCGGCGGACCAAGACGCAGGAGACGAAGGAGGAGTTTGTCGAGTCGGCGACCAGTCTCTTCGACATCGCGCATCAGGACACTCTGGCGACGATGACGATCAACGAGGACACAGAGTTCCTCAAGGCCCAGCGCGAGAAGGGGCGGCGCGGGTGCATGGCGGCGAAGGAAATGACCCTGGCCGCCCTCGAGAACCGGAAGCGGAAGAAGGAGGAGGCGACACAGCGATATCGAGAGACGGCTGAGATCGAGCGGCAGACTCTCGACGAGACTGCGCAGCTGGCCTCTTCCAGCTCCTCTAGTGCCGTCAGCAGCCCCACTCGCTCCGTCCACCAAGAGCGCGACGGCGACGACTCGCCCGGTCCATCGACCCCGGGCCCCTCGACTTCTACAGCAGCGTGTTTGCCGCCCAAGCGTCGCCGCGCGGCAACGAAGCTCATCAACACAGAGCTAGCCGCCGCGATGGACCGGACAAAGATGTCCAACCGCGATGGTGTCTACGTCCTGACGGCGGCGGCTCGGAGCCTAGGACACAAACCTGAAGCGCTGGTCATCAACCGTGAGTCATTTCGCAAGTCCCGCATGCAGTTCCGGAAGGCTAAGGCTACCGAGATCAAGGCTACCTTTGAACCGACCGTCCCGCTCAGGGTTCACTGGGATGGGAAAATCGTTCTAGGCGTCGACGGCGGACCAGCCGTCGACTGACTTCCGGTCCTCGTCTCCGGTGTCGGCGTGTCGAAGCTCCTGGCCGTGCCGAAGCTTCCCAACGGCACCGGAAAGGCCGCCGCTGACGCTGTCCTCGCGGCGCTCGATGACTGGGAGGTGAACGACCGAGTGAGGGCGTTCAGTTTCGACACCACTGCCTCTAACACCGGCCTCAGCGCCGGGGCCTGCACGATCATCGAGCAGCGGCTCGGCCAGGACGTGCTCCACCTGGCCTGCCGCCACCATGTTTATGAACTTGAACTGTTTATGTTTATGAACTGGAGATGCCACCATGTTTATGAACTGGAGAATGCGTTCACCGTCTGTCTCGGCCCGTCCAGCGGCCCGGAGGTTCCTTTATTCAAGCGCTCCCAGACAAATTGGGCATCGTTAGATCGGACGGCGCCGGAGCCCTTCGACGACTGCGATATGCCGCCACACCTGCACGACAGCCGCGACGACCTCCTTGCGCAGTTCGACCGCCTCCTCGACGACCATCACCCAGGCGATGACTACCGCGAGCTGCTGGAGCTGGCCACGATTGTCCTGGGCGGGGTTCCGAAGCGAGGTGTGAGGATCGCCCGCCCCGGTGCACTGCACCGGGCGCGCTGGATGGCCAAGGCCATTTACTCGGTGAAAATATATCTCTTCCGCTCACAGTTCTGGCTCACTGCGTCCGAGAAGAGCGGCATCCAGCGAGCCGTGACGTTTGTGGTTTCCACGTACGTCACGGCCTGGTTCAAGGCGCCGATTCCGGCGTCTGCCCCGGCTCAGGACCTCGGCTTCCTCAAGTCGCTCCTCAAGTACCAGGACAAGCCGGTGTCCAAGGCGACGGCCGCCGTCTTCGGCCGTCACCTCTGGTATCTGAGCGAGCGACTGGTCGCGCTCGCCTTCTTCGACGAGGAAGTGACGCTCGCGACCAAGCGCGAGATGGTCATAGCGCTACGCGAGGAGGAGGGACCCGAGGATCCCCTCGCCGAGCCCAAGTCGAGCTCACGGCGGCGTCGGTCTCCAACAAGACGGCGGCAAACTTCGTCACGACTGGCTCCGCCAGCTTCTTCACCCTTCTCGGCCTGGAGACGGACTTCCTCGACAAGGATCCGGCCTGCTGGGAGGAGGAACCCTCCTACGCCGCCTCTCGCCGCGTCAGCTCACTCCGCGTCGTCAACGACTTCGCGGAGCGGGACGTCGCGCTGATGCAGGAGTTCAAATTGGCCCTCACCAAGGACGAGGACCAGAAGCAGTTCCTGCTACAGGTCGTCGAGGAGCACCGGGTCAGATTTCCGAACGCCCGCAAGTCCACTGTGACTGCAAACTAGGCGAAAATGAGTGGTAGCTGGCATGAGCTGAGCACACATGAGACCCCTCACCCACCCCCTTTGAAGGGCTAATACTCGAGAAGAGAGGGGTCTACCTGGAACCAAGAGTGTTGAATACATGTTATTTACGTCAAGTGTGATGCTGTTCATTACTACAAATGACAGATTTAGAATGAGAAACATTAAAAACAAAATACTGAAAAAATCATTTTTCCCCCCAAAAATAGAAACTTTGACCTCGTTGAGCGACCTCTAAATATAAAAATTTTCCCCCAAATAAATACACACCTTGTTTTTGCCGGGGATAGAACAGTTTGGCTGCCCGTCCCGGTAGAAATTCTCAAAAAAAAAATTACGGCCGAATAAGTGCCACCCTAATGTAAGTGCTCACTTATGACGTCATATCTCCATGATCTGACCTATCTTGGGAATGGTTTTGATGTCAGAATATGTAAAACTGACTGATGAACGGGTACTGAAAATTTGGCTGTGCTGACTAATGGTGTAGAAATTATTCACTAAAAACTGAGGGGTTGCCCTCTTTGACACACCCAGGTGATACCGAGATAATATTGAACCACATTCGCAGTGTCTTTGAGTTTCCAAGATGATTCATAAATATGCACCCAATCCATTAAAAAGTGACAACAATTCCCTTTTCTAATGTTCAGATTTGTTTTAATCGCAATGGGTTCCATTGCACATCACGGTCATGGAAAACCTGCAGCGATAAACTTAAACCTCTTGACAAGCTTAAAAAAAGAGAAGCTTGGAGCAGAACACCCAAAGTTCGGAGGCCAAAAATGTGACGCTGCAGACGCATTGCAAGCTCCGAAGCAGTCCAGCTGTCGGGAACAGCCCACGTCCGAGAGCAAGGGTCGCATATCGGTTCTTCGCGTCAGACTTTTGACTGGACTCCGTGTGAGATGTCACGAATGTTAAGGTCCCGGCTTCTGTCCCATGGACGTCAGATGTTGACCAATACCCAGCATGGCTTCGCCACTGTCGAAAAATTCTAGACGGCCCAGAGGGGGTTTACGATCCAATGTGCCGTACCGTTAGTTGGGATTAGGAGGGTACATCACTTTTGTTACATGAGTGCGAATGTATGATATTGAAAATTTAGCATTGCTCCGATCAATGCCCATCGAATCATTTCCATCGCTTGCAAACCGCAGCGAGTCAGAATCAGAATCGAATAACATGCTGGTTATCATTCTATCGCCATTGGATCAGAACTGAATCGATTCACCTTTGTCAAAGCTGCTTTGAATAAGGATGAAAATCGATTGCCTGCCCCGTGAATCAAGCGGAGAATCGATGCAACTGAAGTCAATCAAGCACAAGCCTGCCTCACACTTGCGTTTAGTCTCAAAACGACTAAAGTTCATCTTTCGCTCCCCATAAACAGCATGGCGGCTACAGTGAAATCGTGCGAACGTCCAGCACCCAAGAGCGATCAAGTGCAGGCGGCGATGAGCCTACTCTGCACATTACACACATCCACGAAACCCTAGCTTGCTCCACCGTTAGCGTTGTATTGGCCCATTTCCCGGACCTCACCCGTATCAGCAACAAAAATGTGAGCCCTACCCTGTGCACAATCCACCCTGTGAAGGGCGGCCAGTGTGACCTGCAGCTAGTTTTTCCTGAAACCCTTTGAACATTTTGGCTAACGTTCCTGAAACTCACAGGAAATTTCAAAAAATGATCACCGATTTTAAGATTGTTGCGTTTTTACATCCCACGGAAACTTCTCGATATAAAAGTTTAAGTCCGGTGGTCATCGCCCTGTTACGAAATGAATTGAAAAAACGCCTTATCACCAGCGAAAACCGTCACGTGACATTACGTTGGGTGACTAATGGGCATCATTCACTTGACGTCGTATGACATATCTATGAAGAGAATATCTGAACCCTATTCAGAGTTTCTAAGACATTCATAGCCTCCAAATCGACTAACAAACAGGCAGTCGCTTATGCTATAACATAAGCTATGACATGCCTCTATTTAACCTGACCTGACCGAAGTTGTAAAGCTACGAGGCGAAATAGGATGGTTTTAGAAACTCCAAGAACGAGGCTATCCAGTGATGCCATGTTCAGTCCTCAGTCACCGTTAGTTTGGATGTTAGTTGGAGATCCCATTGACACCGGACACCAAATGACGGAGTGTTCGCCCGATCTGGCTACATGACTAACATGCAGGTGAACTGTGCCTGAAGGAATGGCATAAAGTCAAATCAGATGTGCATGTTTCTGTTGTGTCGTATTTACCCCGTCTTTCTCCAGTACCTAAACTGACTCCAGTCGAGGTCACTGGTATGGTGGCGCACGTTTTGCAGAGGGCTGCCCGGCCAGTCGTCCGCCGACAAAACAGTCACCTGACGGCGATCGCTTTCTGACGTTGCGATACTTTTGAGACCGACTGCAGTACTAGATTACCCTCCTTTGCCACACTATCCAAAAGCACACGCATTAATGCAGTTTTCTCAGATGTTACATCTGCGGCGTATCCAGACTCGAGTCAACTCAGTTTCCTTCCACCATGACAATCAACATATCTGAGTGCATTCTATAATGTATTCTTCGGCTCCGAGATCACGGTTGTGTGTATAAAAAACAAAGCTGTTGGTTGACAAGCATTTCCAGGAACACAGTACACAAAACAAAAGGGCATTAAATAGTCACTTCTGTAACATTACACTGTGCGTATACACACAGTAGGCTGCTAAACATGAATGCAGAACGCACTGTGGTTCCAAAGTCAGCTGTACAACATTCATGCACATGCTAGCTACCTCTGTACCCAGAGTTAGACGACCAGATCCTCTCTTTTGCCGGGCCATCGTTCCTACGATATCCCCAGTCATGTCCCTCATCCAGTCCAGGCATATGGTCATTACAGTCATACAGGACCGTCCTCTCTGTCATTATCTAGCACTGCACTGTGAAAAGCGTAAAACAACAATGACATTTAGGATGAAATCTGCCTCTGCTATGTCCAGCTGTTGCAGGCGACGTCGAACTTTCCCTTCAGGAGTCCGAAAGCCCGCTCAGCTGTTATTCTAGCTAACAATATCTTTTCCTTGGAATCGGTCTTTTTCTTGTTCAGGTCACCATTATCTTGGAAGGGCATCATCATGCATGACCCCGACGGGGAAGCTGCATCTCACTTCTATATGACCATCCCCACAAGGTGCTTCCCATTCTCACCCTGCAGTCGGGGGTGCGAACACATTTCGCCACCCACGAGCGTCATGAATGGAACCAGCTCAGCCAGCGTTAACGCAGATGAATTTCATGGTATGATCGCATGTGGTCATGAGCATCACAGATGGCCAGCCATTTCTGTTCAACCACTGGCGGCCATTTTGAGTTGGAAGTGGGATGGGCACATGCATACCATCGATACAGCCACAGCCAACAACACCAAGGATCCCTGCCATGTTTTTGAAGCCATTTTTGGTCATATCCAGGTTTTCTGGCCATAAAATAATTTCATTGGCCAACTCAACACCGGCACAACAGCTCATGAAGAGCTCCCACGCGCAGGATCTTGTCACATTAAAACGGTCGGATACAGTTCTCAGACAGACGTGGTTAAACAGCAGCCAGATACTCATCAGCACATGATGGTGTGGCGGAATACTTGAGCCGACAGCCCATTTGCTACATAGCACTGTTGTTACCTCTTCTGCCTTGCCGCGCGACGTTCGCAAGTGGGAGGAAAAATCATCTGGTGAATATGCAGCTACAGCTTTTTCCAGTTCTTTCTCCATGTGAGCATGCTGATTCCTGAAAACATCAGGATGAAATGTGAATGAACGGCATATTCATTCAGTATTCCTCAGATGGGATAAATGAATGTTTCCAGCGTTTCCCTTCATGTATGAACACGGATTATGATCTCACGTTGGAAGCTTAAGATCCCAATGAAATCCTTTCCCCAAATACTACATATGTTGTTGGTGTTTCCAATGCACATGATAGTTTTCAAGGTTTTCAGAGTTTTCATTGGAGTGATGCTTATTTTACTCAACTACTGGCAAAGCAAAACACATTTACGTGTGCTCTGATAACATACATCATGAGGCGATCAAAAGCATTATCAGTTTAATCAGATGAGCTTCTACCGCTGAGCAAGGCCTGAATTATGGGATAGTCAGGGTCCATGTCAATTCTAAAAGTATTGCATGCAATAAATTATGCAAACTAAATACGTTTGCAAGTAACACTGAAACAACACATTTGAGAACATTATCTAAAAACACGGGACAGCTCCAATACCCTTACAATGTGATGTGCTGGTGACAATATGCATGTTTACTTGCTTGAAGACAAAAATGTCAGTATTTTTTGGAGTTCACAGACCCTAGGCCCCAACTTGATACCAGTTAACCACAAAGATATGGACAAGTCAGTATCTAAAAGCATGACTAAAAATCGGTGGGAGATGTTGAGTCCATCCTAATGTCCATCAAAACATGAGCCGTAATAAATCACACAAAGTCAATGTATGTGTACCAAAACAGAAAAAAACAAATCTCAAACAGAAATGAAATAGATTAATGTGATCGAAAGAGAAGCGTGAAATAGCAACAGAGCAATATTATGCGATTGTCTTCCTACAGAAACCACTGTCTTCCCCAGACTGTTACATCTAGTTGGCTATGATGTGCTGAGTATTACCTCCTGAAAAGTTTCAAGAAATTCACTCACTGCTTCTTCTAATAAGGTGTCGCTGCGAAATAAACACCTCAGTTTCGCACGAGCAGGAGCAAAGTGCACAGATGACAGTGAGAACCCGCAAGCGTCAGGATCCTCTCAATGCGAGACGCCATTGACTCATTGTTGATGTTGAATGGTGCAGTTAAATAACTTTTCCATCGGAAACAGGAATCCCGGGAATTGGAAGTCTTGGCGAAAAAACGTTCAAAGACCGGCACTACTGTGTCGATACCCCGACATAATAGTGCCTCCCGTGCCGAGACCTGAAATAGTACATTGCGCCGCATTCCCAACAATTCAACGGTGCAGCCTTGATCATGCGGTGCCATCCCTCCCTCCCCTCCGAATACGAAAGGTCAGAGAGGAGATCGGTGAATGATAAGAACAGCTGTTTTGCCTCCTTACCGGAGGGATGCTCACAGAGTATGTCCGCCCGACAATAGGCGGCTGTGTTCGTCTTGATTGACGGTCTCGGTAAACTGACACCACTCCCATGGGACGTTTCTATGAATCCAACGAGATTCAAGTCACACAAACACGCACAGACACATACATGCACACACATGCACACATACATACATGTATACGTACATATAAATAGTTCATTGAAAACGACGGCTTGATTGGTGTTGACAACCGTTTTGGACAAGTGTTCCATATTTCGTACAGTTTTATTTGTCACCGGGTCGGTCTTGCTCGCTTGAGATGATTCCAGTATTCATAACGCAAAGACAAAGTAAGGACATATGTGATATATATCTTTCAACACTTTAATAAATATAGTGAGAGAAAAGTTGAGGTTTTAGAGAGTCCAGAGCAACTCGTGCTTGGACTCTCAGTAGGCCCGAGTTACAGACGGAGCAACAGTATCGAGGATGCTTCGTATCCCAGTAAGATGACGGATCGGAAAAAGTCGACAACCGGCTGCAAATTCTGACCTCAGAACCCTGGGAGGTTAAGTATTATGCCTACGATACCAGACAAGGAGGATCCGGAACTGTATTGCCGGGCCATGGGGCGGCTGACGTTGGAAGATATCAGGTGGTTTGATTGCGTGATCAGAGTATGTTTTTGGAAGCAGGCCCGAGTTACAGACAGAGCAACAGTATCGAGGATATCGCCGGACCATGGGGCGGCTGACGTTGGAAAAAGATATCAGGTGGTTTGATTGCGCGATCAGAGTATGTTTTTGGAAGCAGGCCCGAGTTACAGACAGAGCAACAGTATCGAGGATATCGCCGGACCATGGGGCGGCTGGCGTTGGAAGATATCAGGTAGTTTGATTGCGCGATCAGAGTATGTTTTTGGAAGCAGGCCCGAGTTACAGACAGAGCAACAGTATCGAGGATATTGCCGGGCCATGGGGCGGCTGACGTTGGAAGATATCAGGTGGTTTGATTGCGCGATCAGAGTATGTTTTTGGAAGCAGGCCCGAGTTACAGACAGAGC
>CP099852.1:21268734-21283734 GCA_030062745.1 Capitulum mitella | reverse complement strand
GCTGCATGACTAACATGCAGGTGAACTGTGCCTGAAACAACGGCATAAAATCAAATCAGATGTGCATGTTTCTGTTGTGTCGTATTTACCCCGTCTTTCTCCAGTACCTAAACTGACTCCAGTCGAGGTCACTCGTATGGTGGCGCACGTTTTGCAGAGGGCTGCCCGGCCAGTCGTCCGCCGACAAAACAGTCACCTGACGGCGATCGCTTTCTGATGTTGCGATACTTTTGAGACCGACTGCACTACTAGATCACCCTCCTTTGCCACACTATCCAAAAGCACACGCATTAATGCAGTTTTCTCAGATGTTACATCTGCGGCGTATCCAGACTCGAGTCAACTCAGTTTCCTTCCACCATGACAATCAACATATCTGAGTACATTTCATAATGTATTCTTCGGCTCCGAGATCACGGTTGCGTATATAAAAGACAAAGCTGTTGGTTGCCAGGCATTTGCAGGGACACAGTACACAAAACACAAGGACATCAAATAGTCACTTCTGTAACATTTCACTGTGCGTATACACACAGCAGGCTGCTAAACATGAATGCAGAACTGTACTCTGGTTCCAAAGTTAGTTGTACAACATTCATGCACATCCTAGCTACCTCTGTACCGAGAGTTAGACTACCAGATTCTCTCTTGCCAGGCCATCGTTCCTACGAAACCCCCCATCGTTCCTACGATACCCCCAGTCATGTCCCTCATCCAGTCCAAGCATATGGTCATTACAGTTATACACAGGACCGTCCTTCCTGTCATCATCCAGTACTACACTGTGAAAAGCGCAAACAACAATGACATTTAGGATGAAATCTACCTGTGCTATGTCCAGTTGTTGCAGGTGACGTGGAACTTTCCCTTCAGGAGTTCGAAAGCTCGCTCAGCTGTTATTCTAGCTAACGATAGCTTTTTGTTGAAACTGGTCTTTTTTCGTGTTCATATGATCCATTATCTTGGAAGGGCATCATCATGCATGACCCCGACGGGGAAGCTGCATCTCACTTCTATATGACCATCCCCAGAAGGTGCTTCCCATTCTCACCCTGCAGTAGGGGGTGCGAACACATTTCGCCACCCACGAGCGTCATGAATGGAACCAGCTCACCCAGCGTCAACGCAAATGAATTTCATGGTATGATCGCATGTGGTCATGAGCATCACAGATGGCAAGCCATTTCTGTTGAACCACTGGTGGCCATTTTGAGTTGGAAGTGGGATGGGCACATGCATACCATCGATACAGCCACAGCCAACAACACCAAGGACCCGGCCATGTTTTTGAAGCCATCTTTGATCCCATCCAGGTTTTCTGGCCATAAAATAATTTCATTGGCCAACTCAACACCGGCACAACAGCTCATGAAGAGCTCCCACGCGCAGGATCTTGTCACATTAAAACGGTCGGATACAGTTCTCAGACAGACGTGGTTAAACAGCAGCCAGATACTCATCAGCACATGATGGTGTGGCGGAATACTTGAGCCGACAGCCCATTTGCTACATAGCACTGTTGTTACCTCTTCTGCCTTGCCGCGCGACGTTCGGAAGTGGGAGGAAAAATCATCTGGTGAATATGCAGCTACAGCTTTTTCCAGTTCTTTCTCCATGTGAGCATGCTGATTCCCTGAAAACATCAGGATGAAATGTGAATGAATGGCATATTCATTCAGTATTCCTCAGATGGGATAAATGAATGTTTCCAGCGTTTCTCTTCATGTATGAACACGGATTATGATCTCACGTTGGAAGCTTAAGATCCCAATGAAATCCTTTCCCCAAATACTACATATGGTGATATAATGATATGATATGATATGGTGATAGATATGATGACCAAATACTATACATGGTACACATATGTACATGGTTCCATATTACATACTACATATGGTTTCCAATGCACATGATAGTTTTCAAGGTTTTCAGAGTTTTCAGTGAAGTAATGCTTATTTTACTCAACTACTGGCAAAGCAAAACACATTTACCTGTGCTCTGATAACATACATTATGAGGCCATCAAAAGCATTATCAGTTTCATCAGATGAGCTGCTACCGCTGAGCAAGGCCTGAACTATGGGATAGTCAGGGTCCATGTCAATTCTAAAAGTATTGCATGCAATAAATTATGCAAACTAAATACGTTTGCAAGTAACACTGAAGCAACACATTTGAGAACATTATCTAAAAACACGGGACAGCTCCAATACCCTTACAATGTGATGTGCTGGTGACAATGTGCATATTTACTTGCTTGAAGACAAAAATGTCAGTATTTTTTTGGAGTTCACAGGCCCTAGGCCCCAACGTGATACCAGTTAAGCACAAAGATATGGACAAGTCAGTATCTAAAAGCATGACTAAAAATCGGTGGGAGGTGTTGAGTCCATCCTAATGTCCATCAAAACATGAGCCGTAATAAATCACACAAAGTTAACATATGTGTACCAAAACGGAAAAAACAAATCTCAGACAGAAATGAAATAGATTA
Source organism: Capitulum mitella (assembly GCA_030062745.1). Classification (NCBI taxonomy): domain Eukaryota; kingdom Metazoa; phylum Arthropoda; class Thecostraca; order Pollicipedomorpha; family Pollicipedidae; genus Capitulum; species Capitulum mitella. The sequence continues at coordinate 21,281,237 of CP099852.1, read as the reverse complement.
ATGTGATCGAAAGAGAAGCGTGAAATAGCAACAAACCAATCTTATGCGATTGTCTTCCTACAGAAACCACTGTCTTCCCCAGACTGTTGCATCTAGTTGGCTATGATGTACTGAGTATTACCTCCTGAAAAGTTTCAAGAAATTCACTCACTGCCTCTTCTAATAAGGTGTCGCTGCGAATTAAACACCTCAGTTTCGCACGAGCAGGAGCAAAGTGCAAAGATGACAATGAGAACCCGCAAGCGTCAGATTCCTCTCAATGCGAGACGCCATTGACTCATGGTTGATGTGGAATGGTGCAGTTAAAGAACTTTTCCATCGGAAACAGCAATCCCGGGAACTGGAAGTCTTGGCGAAAAAAAAACGTTCAAAGACCGGCACTACTGTGTCGATACCCCGACATAATAGTGCCTCCCGTGCCGAGACCTGAAATAGTACATTGCGCCGCATTCCCAACATTTCAACGGTGCAGCCTTGATCAGGCGGTGCCAGCCCTCCCTCCCCTCCGAATACGAAAGGTCAGAGAGGAGATCGGTGAATGATAAGAACAGCTGTTTTGCCTCCTTACTGGACGGATGCTCACAGAGTAGGTCCGCCCGACAATAGGCGGCTGCGTTCGTCTTGATTGGCGGTCTCGGTAAACTGACACCACTCCCATGGCACGTTTCTATGAATCCAACGAGATTCAAGTCACACAAACACGCACAGACACATACCTGCACACACATGCACACATACATACATGTATGCGTACATATAAAAAGTTCATTGAAAACGACGGCTTGATTGGTGCTGACGACCGTTTTGGACAAGTGTTCCATATTTCGTATAGTTTTATTTGTCACCGGGACGGTCTTGCTCGCTTGAGATGATTCCAGTATTCATAACGCAAAGACAAAGTGAGGACATATGTGATATATATCTTTCAACACTTGAATAAATATAGTGAGAGAAAAGTTGAGGTTTAAGAGAGTCCAGAGCAACTCGTGCTTGGACTCTCAGTAGGTCCGAGTTACAGACGGAGCAACAGTATCGAGGATGCTTCGTATCCCAGTAAGATGACGGATCGGAAAAAGTAGACAACCGGCTGCAAATTCTAACCTGTCCTCAGGTCCCTGGGAGGTTAAGTATTATGCCTACGATACCAGACAAGGAGGATCCGGAACTGTATTGCCGGGCCATGGGGCGGCTGACGTTGGAAGATATCAGGTGGTTTTATTGCGCGATGAGTATGTTTTTGGAACCAGGCCCGAGTTACAGACAGAGCAACAGTATCGAGGATGCTCTCGATGAGAGTATGTTTTTTTGCAAGCATTAGATCGCCGGGCCATGGGGCGGCCGCACTTGGAACAGATCATCAATATGTTGATCAGGTGGTGGTTTGACACGCGCTAAAAAGTATTTTGTAGTAGCCCGGGGGAGTGGTGGTAACACCCACTGAAGCTGGAACTGTTGGTGCTGTTGAAGGTACCAAGGTGTCCTCATCGACGAAGGTCATGTCCTCTTCGTCGATGAGACTGGGCTTCGAAGACCGCAGACGGCTCCTGCCCGCCAGCTGCAGCGGCCGGAGACTGCTTCGTACCGAATTGCCCACGTCGGCTGTTTCGCCGGCCTGTAGCCGCACTGCTGCCAGCGCGCCACCCGCTCAGGCTCAGGCAGGCTCGACGGGCTCGACGCGGCTCACGCCGTCGGCAGCCGTCCAGCGGCCCCTTCACAGCTCGGTTAGCGCGCTCAACCGCATCGCCTCCTGCCGAGCGGTACGGAGTGGTTTCAATGTAAGCCACCCCAACCTCTGCGAAACGCGACAAACTGCATTCGAATAAATAACAATAAGCTAATAAATATGACGTTCGGAGCACGATTAGCCGTGAAGCATCAACATAATAAATGCAGGGCTTTGAATTAGTCTATGAATGACGTCTACGTCCGACCCAGGATGGTGCAAAAGGTCACTCGGGCTCATTGCGGCCAGGTCTCGTTCTTTATTTTCATGACAAAACAGTGAGTTTGTTTTTTTTTTAGTGTGCACCTCAGCAAAAGGAACACTCCCAGCGCCCTCGGCCCCCCTAGATCCGCGCCTAGACTGCATTCACATGCTATGAAGGGTGGAAGGGGAAGCGCTGTCAGCAAGTTGCAGAAGCGGGAGGAGTCCCGTTGGAATGTACAGCGCAATGACGAGAGGCTGGAGGATTGGTCTCAATCTCTCTTGTTCACTGGGCTCGCAGAGCATAAGGGACACATTCAAGATGCTTGCGCATTCGGCGATTCGAGACTTCATCGAATTCCGTATCAAACAACTGAAAAGTTTGTGTCTCGGCGGGGTCGTCAGGTTCCGTTTCTCACCGTGAGGCTGCGCCCCCGCATTATGACTGCATTTGTAATCTATATGCATGACGGAATAGAATTCACATGCGTCCTTAGTGACTCGTTTCCATCCATTCTTCTCCCCATGGTTCCCATTATAAATTCTGATTTGACACGTTCATTCCACAGAAGAGGATAAACCGTTCCCAGTGGCGTATCCAGGGGGCCAAAGGGGCCGTACCCCCCTGGAGGCCACGCAGGACCCCCTGATGGCCGAGCGCCCCCCCTGGGGCCGAGGGCCCCAGTTTTTTTTTGGATAGCGTAAGGCGCCCGCAGTGTGTCCCACACCGTCCGAAACAGACAATTAGAGCAAAATAAGAATATTTTTAGCATTAAAAAGAAGGCTTTTGAACCTAAAATAAACGTATTCTGAATACACAAGAAGACTTCGTGTGCTGTGACGGGAGGCACGTGGACTGAATGAGCGTTTAGGGGCCCCTGCTACCTTGTAGGGGAGTTCATTGCCTGTATGGTAAGGGTCTCCCTGTCGGCCCCTGCCTCCAGTGATCCTTTACAGGTGGATAGATTGGGAACGAAAGATTGGGAACGACAGATTGGGGACGACACGAGAGAACCCGAGATGGCTTAGGTGTCCCTGAAACTGCCAGATGGGTCCCTGAGACTGTCCGAGGTGGCCCCGAAACTGCCAAAGGAGCCTGAAACGTCCCGAGGGACACGTGGAACTGTAAAAGGTACCTGAGACCACTAGAGGGTCCTGGCACGGCGGACAGCCCGAGACCATCAAAAGCGCCTCTGTAACGGCAAAAGGGAACCTAAACTAAGCTGACAAAAAATCCCCAGAAGCTACGGGACAGTGGAGGGGGACAGACGGGCTCTTGGACCAGACGATACCGACATACAGACATACAGATACCGACACGACATTTGAAATGGGGCGAGGGAATGAAATGCCTAAAATTTCGCCGTTTTTGCCACATTCCGTCCTCTTTGTTCGGGAGCAAAACCCAAATTTTCTCAGATAAGGTGAAGCGTTTGAATTTTTCCCGTCATTTCATATAGTAAAAGGCAAAATTGCATAATTTTTCACATCTGAAGGGCAAAAGATGGGGTGGAGCGTCACCTTATCCCCTTTCCCCCTGGTTAAATTCTGACGAGGGCGAGGGCGAGGGCGAGAGCGAGGGCCCTGATTGGTTACGAGGGCTCCCTTGATCCGATTTCCCCCCTCGAGCGTAATCCTGACTACGCCCCTGATCGTTCCTGCGCAAAGCTAGTCAGTTCTGCTGTCATCTGAGGTCATTCATGACTTGTGCCACTTTTTCCCAGAGCCGCAACCAATTGGGCATAGGGCCTTCCCCCCCTCCCCCCCGCCAGACCTAAGGGGGCCGTCACGGCGAGCCGAATGCAAGGGAATAGGACGATAACAGCGACTGGGGAGGGCCTGAAGGGACCCATTCCGACAAAAGGATTTTGTTCAAGACGGGCCTGGGGGCCCTTTGGGAGGGACCCCAAGGCTCGGACTGTGCTCAAGAGGCCCCCTAAAATTATCAAAAAAACGACCCCATAATGCTTAACGTACCCAAGAACGACAAGCAGCCAGAGGGTCTACTTACGGAGGCAGGACACCACGGATTTTCGAAGGGGGGCGGCTTTCAGGTGGCCCTTCTAGCTCTCCAAGGGGACGACTTAACCCGCTCCCGACTGGGGGAACGATTAACCGCCTCCCCCTGAGATTTTTCAAGGTTGCGAGTAAACAAATGAACACAGTACGCAACTTCGCGTACCTTTTGCTTCGTCATTTTTACACCTTTTACCAAAATTCTGGCCTCAGATCAAGTCAGGTGTCTGACCTAGGTCAGGCGAGGCGGACCTACGTCCAAGAAGTTAAGTGCGCTGCCCAATAACTTTTTGGGAAAACACATCACAATAATACTTTCATGAATTAGAAGTCTTGATAGAAGCCATAAATTTGCTATCTCTGATCTTTCGGAATTCTCCGGGTCATTGACCGTACGTAAACCCTCTTTTCAAGACATACCATCGTTTTTTGGAAAGTGACGGGATTTTTTAATTTTTTGCGTAAGATGTTGCAAACAAGTTATCGTCAATGGGCAAACTATTAATGACTTCCAGCCATTGATCTGAGGTCAGGTCACGAGTAACTGTAATGAGCCCACATGCACCGCGGTGAAAATCAGCGATAAATTACTCAGAACGGGAAGAAAACGTTAGACCTGGCTCGCACAGTTCAAAATAATACCGCCAAATCCAAAAAGTTTGAAAAACTGCACATTCTGGAAATAAACAGGCCGTCGCGAATAAAGTACCGCGAACTGTGTAGACTGATAACTACGATTTTTTTCCCAAATTTAAGCATGGCAAACCATTACAAGAACGATTAGGATTATTAATATTACACAGAAAGGCTCATGTCGCAAAAATATCGAAACGCTTCAATTAGTTCTCGTTGATTTCATACCGCATTCGGCTACGGCGCACGCCGACAGTCGGCGCGAAAATCGCCGTGTCTTTGGCTCAATGTTTCGGCGTATATATTGAACAAGTCAGGGAAATCAGACATGTATCGTCATCTACGGACCTGTTCGTTGGTGCCTTTACCCACACTTTACTAATCACAGTCCTTGAGATCCAGGCCGCTTCTCGGTTTCTTGTAGTCGGTTGTGAAAAAACATATATAGGGCGTAAATGACTTACGTATTATCCAAAACTAAAAATGAAGCCAGTTTCGAGCTCTTCTTGTCACGAGCTTTACAGCATTGTCCTTACTTTTATCGTGCGACTAACCGTTCGTGAGTTACAGGGGGCGGTTAACTGCCGGGCGGGTAACCGCCCGCCACTGTCGGGCTGATCGGTGCCGAGTGCCAGTCGGGCGCGGCTTAAAGGGGACCGTCCTAGGGAAAGCCGGGAGGGGCCCCTTAACGCACTGTTTTGCAGAAAATGATCCCTAAGGCCAAGGCACAAAAGGGCCATACCTGAGGAGCCGGCAGACCATGGGCCACTGGCCCGGCATGGGTCCCATATACGACGTCCATTCGGCAGAAAGAGGCCCCTGAGGCAACGCCACTTCAGAAGGGGCTCATCCTCCGGTGCTGCGGTTCATCCCAGGCTCCCCGCTGACAGAGGCGGATGCAAAGGGGAAAAATGGAGGCGATCGCCATACAGGCACGATAGGAGCCCCGAGGAGGCCCTCTCGGGTCCCTTAGGGGCCCCGTAGGGTTCAACTGTGCCTTAACTGGCCCGTGATGCCGAAATAATACAGTAAAATGGTCCTCTTATCTCAACGGACCCCAAAAATGACGATCAACCAGGGGCCCTCCTTAGCCAGGGGTACTTTTCGAGGGTTCTTCTATTTTCCAGAACTGTCTGCCTCAAAGGGGCGGTCCTGGGTGCGCGGTCAGAAGACCCTTGAAGCAAGCCATCTTTGACACAAAAAGGCCCCTAAGGGTAATGCCCAAAGCGGCCCTCAGAAGCCAAGGATCCCGGCACTCGTGACTCGTGCACTCGTCGCTGTCCTCAATACAAAATTCCAGTTTCCGAGATTTCGTGCTTCTTCTCCACAAACAGGCGCCTTCTAACATTAACAATTTCTCCATTTTCTTGCTCCTGGAGGACCTAAGTAGACAATACGTTATCATACTTCTTTTCTTGTTATTCCTGAGCTGGCCTGGGAATTTACTGTACCTCTTATGGTATCAAAAAGTATATTCAAATCGTGCCGAATGCAACAATGGATGAAGATGAACAAAAGCCGTAAACCGCATGCTTTATTTTCGTTGTTGTGAATCCAGCTAAAGCAACCAAACATGGCTCAGCAACAGCACAACAACCAATCATGGCTCAGCATGTAAAATACGTCACAGAGCATTCGTAACCCAAAGTCCCTTGTTACTACTCCTTCACTCTGAACTTCAGAAAGTTGTACAAATGGGCGCCTTACTGTGTGTTTTCACTTGGTACTGAACTCACACCGGTGGCTGACTCATACTGCCGTATGAGCCGAGCAATGTCCACTCGGCCATGAGAAAAATACGATGCCCCGTATTTTTGCTCTAGGCTTACCATTGCAAAACCCATTTCACGCCCATATGCAGCCGCCATTCCTGAAGACTGCAAGCCTTCAGGGAACGCTGCAAGGGGACAGATTCTGCCCTTCATAGGAATATACTTGTTCCTGGCCCGGATGCCTGGCCTGGCCCGGATTCCTGCCGGGCCCCAGTCTAAGGGGTTCACGGTCCCGGGCCCTCCCTCTCAAAAGGATTCTCCCTGCGTGCCCGCACCCAGCGTCATGTGATTGCTCCTGTCGTGACTGCGGGCGCAAATACGCTCCACTGGTGGTGGGGGCAATCCGTCGCAGTGTTTCAGGGTGTGGAGGGGGCGCGTATTTCCCCCTAGTTAATGAGATAATCAAGTTTCTGGTCTCCCCTTTTTCTGCCGTTGGTATTTATGCCGTTACAGACCAAGGCAGGGGTTACGCCGACCCCACTTCCGTCGGTGTACGGCCTTCCCAAAGACAGTCCGAATAGCTGCACCCAAGCTGGAGGCCGCCGAGGCCCGAGAAATTGCGAAACCAAGCGAAACTAGTAAAACTGGTAAATCTCGCGCAATAAATAGCAGGCTACCAATGGCTCTGTTCAGTCTCCAGACCCAAGGAAAGGGCGTATGCGTCATAACAAATCAGAACGTAGCGCAGCTTCACTGTGCATAACAGTAAAGCTATCCATGTTGCATGTTTTGCTTCTATGGGTCTCCCCCTATGCAGTCCGCCTGACTGTCCTCAATGCAAAATTTCAGTTTCCGAAATTTCGTGCCTCTTCTCAACAAATTGGCGCCTTCTAACATTACTGGAACATTTGGTGTTTCCGAACAATGGCCGCCTGTCAGTAAAAACGTTAAAATATGGATTTCGTCGTGTTTACCGTGCATGCCAAGGACTTCGCCGATAATATGGCTTCGATGTTGTCACACCATTTTGGGTCTTCCTACCACCCAGACCTCAAACAAAGTGATATAAACCCGGGAAGAAATGCGATTTTCAACAGGTATATATGGGTAGGGGCCCACTTCAGGCAGACATGTGTAGGCAGGGATGGTCCGTCCTCAGAGTGAATTCTCCTCCCCACAGGTGGCAGCGCCATTTTTCAACGGACCAGACATGCACGCGCCTCTCTCTCTCTCTCTCTCTGTGACGCTGTATCTTCGCTGTGCCTCAGAGAGAGTGCTGGAAGGGAACGATACCACCCTGTCCCCCTCTGCGTGCTGCTGTACGGCACTAACACCTACGTTGCTGCCGTCCGTCATGACGTACATAGGCAGCGCCGGATCGCCAGCACTCTACTGGTCAGGATGGCGTCTCGGACGACGTCGAGGGCGGTCTGCATCTCCCGAGCCCAGCGGAACGCGGCAACGCCCTTCCGCAGAAGCTTCCGCCGCACCTCCACCAGCGAGCTGCAGCTGGGAACAAAGCCGAACAGGTCAAGCAAGATCTGCAGCTCCTTCACCGACCTCGGCGGCCGGTGTCAGGGCCCAGGTTCACGCAGACCTTGGACTCGAATGGGTTCGACAGCCACGTCGCCAGCAGACACTGTGAGCCCCAAGAAGTCGATTGAGGTCAGAGCAAACCGAAGTTTCTTCATGTTCAGTCACCTGGTACCGTTTCAGACGGTCCAGCATAGCTCTCACCTGGGCCTCGTGCTCCTGCCGACCGCTCCCCGCGATGATCACGTTATCCAGGTACACCTGGGTGCCCGGGAGTCCACGAACAATCGCCTCCATCACCTTCTGAAAGCAGCTATGAAGTAACTTCATTCCGAAGCAGGTCAAGTCAGGTCAGGCCAGGCTGATGAAGGTGATTTCGTACTGGCAATTCATCACATTCAAGTGCACTTGGACGTTACCGCCGGTTATGACAGATTCAGAGCCGGATGGGACTAGGGATCCCAGATGAAAGTTCACATGTCTAGGAAATGAGTGACAGTGCGTTCAAAGCTAAGAGTGTCTTAGCTCGCTCGGAGAGGATGTCTGATGCAGCATTAGTAAGAGCTGTCTCACCAGGCAGTACATTTCGGCTGGATTTCCGTCTACCTAAGCTCAACGGTGATGTCATGCTCTGGCCTGAATTCTGGAATTTAATGTGTCGGCGCATTATAACCCGCGGTACTCCTCTGTGGAGAAGTTAATGCAGCTGAAAACATACCTTGTCGGGAATGCTGACGTGGCCATTCAGGGAGTGCCCATCGCTGAGGTTACTGAGGTTACTTCACCGCAGCGAGGACTCGTAAGGAGAGACGTGTCGGAGTAGACAACAGTCGTTTGTCAGCTCCCCACCGGACCCCGGTCACAGAAGACTTCTCGTTTCGTGCATCACTCTGTGCGAGTTTGCCGGACTGTGCATAGTGTATCTTCTATCATTCGCTAATACACTGAACTGTGCATACCTTGGAGGTACTGAACCGTGCGTTATCGAAATACTCGTACCCAGCAAGCAAATTGTCGCGTGCTACGATGTAATATCGTATCGTGGTGTAGCCGTTATTGTCATTCATTTTATAGCGTTCAAACGATGATAACGTGACGTAGGATGAGCTCTCGACCGCGGGCTAATTTGAGGGCAAACGGCCCACCACTACCAGCGTGCGGCTACGTGTTACGCTAGAATACACAGCGCAAGCTACCGTCTGAACACATATGCGAGCTTTCGGTCACAAAAGACCGAACTGACCGGCGCGTCGTCCTGCCACTGCAATCGTCGAAACCACGGGCGAGGTGCTGACTCGCTCGATGACCTGTTCCAGTTCCTCCAGGTGCAGCTTTACTTCTTCCCGCAACGTGAACGGAAACGGTCTGAGCTGCTACTGAACAGGACGTCCTCCTCCTCCCTGATCTGCATCACAGTCGGCTGGAAGAATGAAAGTGTCTGAGACTCGTGTTTCGTGACGTTCGGCTCAAGACAGGGCATGTGCTCGGCGGTGCAGCGTGCTTTATTACGGACCACCACGTAAACATTATTTTGACAAACATCGTTTGACGTCATGTACAGCCAGTTTGTAGGTCAAGGGCACACTGGGTTGAAAGCATTCCAAAAATCCAAAATTCGAAATTCGACTGTGCTCCTAGTGGTGACCATGAGAAACTATCACGGTGATACGTGGTAATGAAACTACCACAAAGGTATGCCAGGACAGACCATGTGCCCGCCAACCTGCACACTAAGTTCGGTGGCCCTAGCTCCAGTGATATTCAACAAGGAGCGATTTCCACATGACGACATGGGCGCCTCTTGCGGCGCCCTTGGGAACTAAGGTGGCCTCGATCCCAAGTAGGTCACCTGCCAGCCCGAGGAGGACCGGTGTACAGAGTTTGGCAATCAGATACCGTTGGGCTGCTTACGTGGCGAGCAACACACTGGCTTTTACTGCATTGCTCTTTCTCTCTTGGTTCCAAAGTAGGGGGGGGGGGACGTTTTGCGGCCCCTATCGGGCGATGGTGCAACTGGCCTGTTCCTTATGTCCATAGCTGTCGGGCATTAACGTAAGGCGGCACAGAATACAATAATGCCGCAAATTCCCCTACGCACAGTACATGACACCAAAGGACTCTCCTGTTTTTCCTCCCGCAAACTTGTTTTGTATAAGCTGAGCTAAAGTCCCGGACAGCTGGACTGCCAAAAAGGATATTTCGTTTGAAGCTTTTCTTGCGATTTTTTTTCCATCGATGAAGGAAAACGAAAGAAAAAAGGTCAAAACATGGGAAAAGTTCTGATACAGACCGGCCGACCTAGTATTAGGCTATACAAATACATGCTACTTGCTTATTTTAACCTAGAACTTTTTTCACAGGGGGGATTTCAAGACACTGGAGGGGAGGGGCAGCTGACCCTCCCAAGTTCACACGTTATCGGAGTCCCTCGCCCAAGGCTGCAAGGTCCGGCGCTATCGATCACCTTTTGAATCGGCCGAATCGAACGACTGGTTCTCGAGATAGACAATAGGGGGACGTTAGCCCCCTCCTGCCAATGCAAGGAGGCGAAATAAACCACTCAGTACCGGATTAACGATACGGTATACTTCAATAAGTTTGTCCCGCAACATTACAATCTCCTCCGCCAAGAGAGGCATCAAACTGGTACACATGAGCACCACTGTTTCACGCGCAACAATTACAACTTAACTCGCACGCATTACCAACACACCACCTTGCGACCACGGCGTAGCCAGGATTTGGCGGGGGGGGGGGGCAAATCGGATCAGGGGGACCTCGCTATCACTGGGGGCCCACGTAGTTAATCTGCGCCCGACTGGCAGTCGGCGCCAAGCACGTTTCACTGGGGGGACGACCGCCCCCCTCTAATTCACGAACGGTTGGTCGCACGACAAAAATAAACACACCGTTGGAAAGCTCGTGACGAGTACAGCTCGAAGCTGACTTCGTTTTTTTTTTTACTTTTGGATAATATGTAAGCCATTTACGCGCTATATGTTTTCTCATAGCCGACTGCATGAGACCGAGAAACGGCCGGGACTTCAAGGGCTGTGACTCATGAAGTGTAGGTGAAGGCACCAGCGGAAAGGTAAAAGTCCGCACATGTCGATACACGCCTGATGTCTCCGATTTATTTATTTATTTATTTTTTATTCCGATGTTCCGATTTATTTATTATTATATACACCGAAACGTTGAGTTAAAGACACGGCGATTTTCGCACCACTGCACGACGGGGACCGTAGCCGAACCAGTATAAAATTTATGGGAACTATTTTTAGCGTCCCTTTAGTTTTGCAAAATAAGCCTTTCCAAGGGTTGTTTCTCGATCATAGTGTTTCTTGTGATGGTTTCTCGTGCTAAAATAGTAAAAAAAATAAGTAGTTATCAATCTACATGACTGGTGCAGCTTTATTCGCTAGAACCAGTCATTACAAAAATATGAAATTTTTGAAACTTTTTGAATTTCATGGTATTATTCGCAACTGTGTCGGTCAGTTCTGCCATTTCCTACCCGATCTGAGTCATCGATTTGGCTCTCAACAGTCATTCGTGACCGGACTTCAGGTCAGTGGTTGGAGGCCAATGAAACTTTGCCCATTGACGGAAAGTGGATTTTTGCATCTTTCCGAACGGTTGGTCGGAGAGCTGTTAAAAAAAAAAATGTTATAAAAAATTCCGTCAATTTCCAAAAAAAACGACACGTGCTGAAAACGGGCTTCACCTTAGGTCAATGGCCTGGAAATTTCCGAAAAATCAGAGATAGCATATTTGTTGCATTGTTGAAAACTATACCCACTGAAGTTTCGTGGTGATATCGTGTTTTCCAAAAAAGTTATAGGACACTAAACTTTTTTGACATAGGTCCACTTGACCTGACCTAGGTCAGCCACCTGACTCGACCTGCGGTCAAAAATTTGGTACAGTATTTCAAAATGATCAGGCAAAAGGTACACAAAGTTTCGTGGCGTTGCGCTAGTTCTCTCGTTTCCTCGGAATCTCGGAAAGCCAATCTCGGATGGTGGTCAACTGCCTCCCCCCAGTCGGGGGTGTGCTAAAATCATTCATGGCGTGAAACGACCCCTCATGTAGAAGGCTGATGCTATCCTTTTCTACGCAGTCAAGTACTGCGGTTCATAATGACTATTTCTGACGACTCAACATGGTCCAGGGTGCAAAAGACGGTTCATGCTCTTACCCCTAGAATGGGCGGGATCATCATGGTCTGCACCAGGCTCCGATGAACTCGAAGAATTTGAGCCGAACGGGCAGGACGATGGGCCCGGCAGCCTCTCGGCCTCCATGGTAGGAACTGCAGTTAAGAGGCCTTACATAAATTTCTGTGGCGACTATCAATCTGAGAAGCGGACAGTTGTCACATTTATGTTTCCAGCGAAACTATGGTCGCAACTGACTTTGCAAGCGTCCATAATGGCGTCTCAATTGGCGCCTCAGGTACGTGTGGAGGAGTTACTTGCTGTCAGAGCATCCATTCCAGGACAAGATGATGAAGTGTCTGATGAAGAACTGACGAAGTATTGACCGCTTTACGCCGTCCTCAACCACACCAACGATACACCAACGTCCTCAACCACACCAACGTCACATAAAGCACGTTTGGGAACGCCTACCTGGGTGCCACCGTTTTATCTGCCACAGAGCAGGTTTTGCAGCCTCCTAAC
>CP099852.1:21224631-21268234 GCA_030062745.1 Capitulum mitella | reverse complement strand
AGTACTGGGACGACCGGCATCACGTCCTCCCCATTGCCTGTTACTCATGGTTACGCATGAGTAGCAGACAGTGTTGCTGTGCTGCAGGTTCAGTGGCCATCACTGTATTAGGTACTGCTCCTGACTCCAGACGAACCCTGACACGGAGATCCTGCTGCCATAAATGTATCACCGGCTTAGGAAGACTAAGTGCAGAATGCGAACGTGTTTATCATTAACGTCTTCCAAACTAGTGCTCCACAGCACGCAGTCTTCGGCGGCACAAATCAAGATGCATATAATTACCGGGATACTCTAAACTTGCATCTCACAACTAAAGGACTCATGCTGTGGTTGGACAGTTGAAATACAGTAGCGGCATGTGCCAAACGACGCAGGAGTCATCACGCACGTAGACCTTAATCACATGACAGTGGACTTGGACTAATGCGAACCTCGAATGTAGGCGAAAAAACTTAACTAATGCGGACCCCGAGTGCAGGCGAATGGATGGGGATGATAGACCAGCGGCACGCAGTGCATAATGTCTGACGACACACAGTAAGCCAAGGTTGAACACACCACGCGCTTTTCGGCGGCACAAGTCAAGACTCATATGATTACCGGGACTAAATTTACGCCTCACGACGAAGGGCCTCCTGCCGCGGTTGGAGAGTTGAAACAGTAGCTGTATGTGCCGAATGACGCGACAGTCAACGCAAACGTTTAGCCAGATAACGGTGTACTGCGAATGTACAAACTTAGAAATTCCAAGTATTTATTCCATCCAACTTAAAAGTTTTATGTTGGAATGAAGGTGAATGGATGACGGGCGAGGAGCACACAATACATAATAGTAGGTGGCACACAGCAAGCCAGTGTGCAGCAGTGCACACACTGGACGTTCGGCAGCACACAACATGCATAAGATTGTACCACCCTCATCAGCAAACATGAACCTGAACTTTCTACCAAACTTACTGAGTCGCTGCACAGTCAGGGACCGTCATTCAGGGACTGTCTTTTTTAGGCTGGGACGGAGGGGCGTCAGCCATCGGTCTGCCACCGCGGAGGACGGGAAAAACTGGAGGGTACGGCGTTCTCGATAATGAATACCTCTTTCTAGGCGCGGCCCTTCTCGTTTCTCTTCCTCTCGTCGAACTTACCCCCGAACCGACCCTCGCTAACCGTCCTCATGGCCTTCCCCACCCTCTCTGTCTATCTGACTGGGATCGCAACGGTATCAGACATGTCTCAGCCACCTCCATTATGTCTGCTATGCCCGTGTAGAGCCTCGCTCGAATGTTTTGAAAGGTCTGCAGGACCTGTTCGTGACACCATGTCCGCACCCCTGCATCATCCGCTGGCAGCCACGTCGAACCGTACTGGTCTGCCTTGGTGCAGGCACGCTCCATGAAAGTTCTGAACTGGCTGGCCGGGCTGTCGCCATCTCAGCACGGTGCGCCAGGAAGCCGGAGAGCACCAAGGGTTATGACACTGACTAGCTGTATGTCGAAGCATCTAAGCCTAAACCATGCAAAATTTCTTTCTTGGGTTATCCCTTTAGTTCAGCTTTCGAATCTTTCTTCTCGCGAAATATTTCATTCCTTTGTGGCAATCAAGGTCCTGGGCCGTTATGACAAATCCAGAAATACTTCGTTTGTATTTAAGGACTTTTCGAATATTGTAAGCTTTTTGAAACATGTCATTTGGTACTGTAGGAAGTCGAAGATTTTTTCCTTTTTTGATTATCATGCGGAAACCACATTCAATTGTTTCAGTTCGGGCTGAATGCAAAGAGGGTTTTGGGTGGACCATTATTTCTGACTCCTTCTGACGAGGCGTCAAGTTTTTTTCGTCCCTGCCAAATTGGTAGAAAGATATGGCAAATCCACACTGCTTCTCTTGTAACGCATAAATGCAGAAGAAATCACAAGGCTTTTGTGTATCGGACGTGAGCAATGTTTTGGAGCGTCAAAGGTTGACGTGGAGGTACATAAATACCGTCAAAAGTCTTTTTGTGTGCGTTTGAACAGAATCTGAGGTGAGGTCATTATGATCGTGAGAGAGGTAAAAAATAATCGTGCTGAGTGTGCATTTCCACTCAAAATTAAGAATTTCAGGTCACTGTCGGAAATAGTCATTATGAACAGGAGTACTTGACTGCATAGAAAAGGATAGGACCAACCCTCTTCACAAACCTGTGTTCGATTCCAGCGGAATCAGCTGAATCCGGACTGTCTTCCATTTGGCTCGGAATTGGATTCGGAATCGTGCTGCTGACATAATTTTTTCAGAACTAGGTCATGTACCGTTGTGCTCTTGTAGATGATGGTCTTCAGTGCGTGTCTATCGTCTGTACACTTCACATTCCTGGATTGAGCAACAACCTGATCGCAGGTTGAGCGACAAAAACCATCAGGACTCAGAAACAATCACCATATCCCTTTACTACAAAAAACAGATGTACACCGCCTATAAGGTGGGTGAGAAAACACTACGAGATATAATATCCAAGGCTGGTCTGGGCTATTTTAGCGTGGTGATCGGCAGTACGCCGCTCCTCGGCAGGGACCTGCAGAGAAGTCTGCGCATCTCGGTCAGGCACGGTTGTTCGGCCGTGGTGCGGTGGATTAGCCTGTGACCAACGCAAAGGTCAGGTCAGTGAGTGAGGGCGAAACTGCTCTGCCGCTCGTTAAGGACGTCGTTGACGTCGTTGAGTCCATTTGCGTGAAGGTGCCGTCCCTGAGCAGCAGAAGTTGAAGCCATTGCCATCTGTTCTTCGACAGGAGGTGAAACACCATCTGGAGGAGCTCGAGGAGCAGCAGATCATCGAGAGAGTCAACGGACCGCCGTGGATTTCTCCGATCGTGGTCTCCAGGCAGCGATCAGGTCGGCTCAGGCCGTGTGTTGATCTCCGCGAAGTCAACAAGGCAGTATCAACCAGCGGGTGTCCATTACCTGTCATGTAGGAGATGCTGGGCTGATTAGTTGAAGTGCAAGTGTTCTCTACTATAGACATGAACACGTCTTATTAGCTTGTGTTTCACAAGTCCAGAAACTCGACTGCGTTTGTCATTCACGAGGCCGTATTCTGTTACCAGAGATATTTCGGCGTGCGGTCCCTACCGAGCTACCAGCAGAAGGTGATGGCAGCAATCGTGTGAGGATTGCCAGGCACCCAGTTGACCCCGATGACGTCGTCCTGGCAGGACGTACGCAGGAGGAGCACGACACCCTGTTGAGCGCCGTGCAGCGTTGCTGGGCGAGTACGTGACGTTACTGGGCTTCTCAGTGTCCGGTGACGGATTGGCGGTGAATTCCCGCCGAGTCCACCGCCTGCTGGACACGAAGCCTCCAGGTACGCTAAAGCAGCTGCAGGCAGTGCTGGGAGGGACTGTTTGGCCTTTACAGCAGGTCCATGTACAGACACAGCTGGAGGGCGGAGAAGCTGCAACGGGCGCTGACGCAGGAAGTTTCCGAGTTCAGGTGGACGCCAGCCGTGGACGCAGCGTGTGGACGTCAGACATCAGAGACATCAGATAGTCGTTTCTTCTGACTTCTGCCCTGTTGATGTATGATCCGATTCTGCCCTTAGCCGTGACGTCAGACGTCAGTGACGTGGGCATCGGAGCAGTGCTGTCTCAGCTTCATCCGGAAGGCCAGTGAGTGGTGTCGTTTGCATCCAGCCCGCTGTCGAAAAACGGGTGTTGGTGTGAAAAAGTATGTCTGGTCAATTGAGAAGTGGGACAGGTATCTGTGGTGCAGGGAGTTTGTTGTAAGAGCACGCCACCAGACGCGTAACGCTGACGTGACATGGCATCAGAAGGACGGGAATGCGTATTTCTCGCTGGGCGTATCGACTGATTGAGTACTCCTTCACAGTGCAGTACGTCAAGGGAGGGTTTAGCCCTGCAGATGGGCAGTTTGGGCTCCTAGCTTCGGTGCAGGAGACGTCAGACGACGAACAGCTAGAAGTGGCGGCTCACTTCTGCTTCACGTGAGCGTCACGGCGCTGAAGATAGCGTCACGAGTGGACCCTGTTCTCTGTACCCTTAGGGAGCGGATACCAAAGCTGTGGCCTGGATACTATCGTGAGTGTGCGCCGTAACTACAGCCGTTTTACCATTCCAGGGACGAGATGCTGCTTGCGCTGGACAATCCCGTCCTGCGCGGTGGCCGGGTCCTGCTACCAGCGGCTGTGCGGGCACTGGTGGAACTAGCCCACGAGGACCAACAAAGTATAGTACGTACCAAACAGACTGCTTGACCTATGCTGGTGACCCCATGTGGGGGGGCATAACGGGGGGTAGGGGGAGGGGGGTATAACGTTAGGAGGTCTGCTGAATCTGCTCTGTGGCAGATAAAACGGTGGCACCCAGGCAGGCGTTCCCAAACGTGCTTTATGTGACTGTCGGTCGTTGGTGTGGTTGAGGACGGCGTAAAGCGGTCAATACTTCGTCAGTCCTTCGTCAGACACCATCATCTTGTCCTGGAATGGATGCTCTGACGGCAAGTAACTTCTCCACACGTACCTGAGGCGCTAATTGAGACGCCATTATGGACGCTTGCAAAGTCATTTGCGACCATAATTTCGCTGGAAATATAAATGTGACAACTGTCCGCTTCTGTGATTGATAGTCGCCACAGAAATTTATGTAAGGACTCTTAACTGCAGTTCCTACCATGGAGGCCGAGAGGCTGCCGGGCCCATCGTCCTGCCCGTTCGGCTCAAATTCTTCGAGTTCATCGGAGCCTGGTCCAGACCATGATGATCCCGCCCATTCTAGGGGTAAGAGCATGAACCGTCTTTTGCATCCTGGGCCATGTTCAGTCGTCGGAAATAGTCATTATGAACCGCAGTACTTGACTGCGTAGAAAAGGATAGCATCAGCCTTCTTCATGAGGGGTCGTTTCACGCCATGAATGATTTTAGCACACCCCCGACTGGGGGGAGGCAGTTGACCACCATCCGAGATTGGCTTTCCGAGATTCCGAGGAAACGAGAGAACTAGTGCAACGCCACGAAACTTTGTGTACCTTTTGCCTGATCATTTTGAAATACTGTACCAAATTTTTGACCGCAGGTCGAGTCAGGTGGCTGACCTAGGTCAGGTCAAGTGGACGTATGTCAAAAAAGTTAAGTGTCCTATAACCCTTTTGGAAAACACGATATCACCACGAAACTTCAGTGGGTATAGTTTTCAACAATGCAAGAAATGTGCTGTCTCTGATTTTTCGGAAATTTCCAGGCCATTGACCTAAGGTGAAGCCCGTTTTCAGCACGTGTGGTTTTTTGGAAATTGACGGAATTTTTTATAACGTTTTTTTTAACAGCTCTCCGACCAACCGTTCGGAAAGATGCAAAAATCCACTTTCCGTCAATGGGCAAAGTTTCATTGGCCTCCAACCACTGACCTGAAGTCCGGTCACGAATGACTGTGAGAGCCAAATCGATGACTCAGATCGGGTAGGAAATGGCAGAACTGACCGACACAGTTGCGAATAATACCATGAAATTCAAAAAGTTTCAAAAATTTCATATTTTTGTAATGACTGGTTCTAGCGAATAAAGCTGCACCAGATAACTACTTATTTTTTTACTATTTTAGCACGAGAAACCATCACAAGAAACACTATGATTGAGAAACAACCCTTGGAAAGGCTTATTTTGCAATACTAAAGGGAAGCGATAGGTAGCGATAAAAATAGTTCCCATAAATTTTATGCTGGTTCGGCTACGGTCCCCGTCGTGCAGTGGTGCGAAAATCGCCGTGTCAGTAACTCAACGTTTCGGTGTATATATCAAATAAATCGGAGACATCAGGCGTGTATCGGTATGTGCGGGCTTTTACCTTTCCGCTGGTGCCTTCACCCACACTTCATGAGTCACAGCCCTTGAAGTCCCGGCCGTTTCTCGGTCTCATGCAGTCGGCTATGAGAAAACATGTAGCGCGTAAATGGCTTACATATTATCCAAAAGTAAAAAACGAAGTCAGCTTCGGGCTGTACTCGTCACGAGCTTTCCAACGGTGTGTTTATTTTTGTCGTGTGACCAACCGTTCGTGAATTAGAGGGGGCGGTCGTCCCCCCAGTGAAACGTGCTTGGCGCCGACTGCCAGTCGGGCGCAGATTAACTACGTAGGCCCCCAGTGATAGCGAGGTCCACCTGATCCGATTTGCCCCCCCCCCCCGCCAAGTCCTGGCTACGCCGTAGTCGCAAGGTGGTGTGTTGGTAATGCGTGCGAGTTAAGTTGTAATTGTTGCGCGTGAAACAGTGGTGCTCATGTGTACCAGTTTGATGCCTCTCTTGGCGGAGGAGATTGTAATGTTGCGGGACAACCTAATTAGAAGTACACCGTATCGTTAATCCGGTATTGACTGGTTTATTCCACCTCCTTGCATTGGCGGAAGGGGCTAACGTCCCCTTGTTGTCTGTCTCGAGAACCAGTCGTTCGATTCGGCCGATTCAAAAGGTGATCGATAGCGCCGGACCTTGCAGCCTTGGGCGAGGGACTCCGATAACGTGTGAACTTGGGAGGGTCAGCTGCCCCTCCCGTCCAGTGTCTTGAAATCCCCCCTGTGAAAAAAGTTCTAGGTTAAAATAAGCAAGTAGCATGTATTTGTAGAGCCTAATACTAGGTCGGCCGGTCTGTATCAGAACTTTTCCCATGTTTTGACCTTTTTTCTTTCGTTTTCCTTCATCGATGAAAAAAAAATCGCAAGAAAAGCTTCAAACGAAATATCCTTTTTGGCAGTCCAGCTGTCCGGGACTTTTAGCTCAGCTTATACAAAACAAGTTTGCGGGAGGAAAAACAGGAGAGTCCATTGGTGTCATGTATTGTGCGTAGGGGAATTTGCGGCATTATTATATTCTGTGCCGCCTTACGTTAATGCCCGACAGCTATGGACATAAGGAACAGGCCAGTTGCACCATCGCCCGATAGGGGCCGCAAAACGCCCCCCCCCCCCCCACTTTGGAACCAAGAGAGAAAGAGCAATGCAGTAAAAGCCAGTGTGTTGCTCGCCACGTAAGCAGCCCAACGGTATCTGATTGCCAAACTCTGTACACCGGTCCTCCTCGGGCTGGCAGGAGGTGACCTACTTGGGATCGAGGCCACCTTAGTTCCCAAGGGCGCCGCAAGAGGCGCCCATGTCGTCATGTGGAAATCGCTCCTTGTTGAATATCACTGGAGCTAGGGCCACCGAACTTAGTGTGCAGGTTGGCGGCCACATGGTCTGTCCTAGCATACCTTTGTGGTAGTTTCATTACCACGTATCACCGTGATAGTTTCTCATGGTCACCACTAGGAGCGCAGTCGAATTTCGAATTTTGGATTTTTGGAATGCTTTCAACCCAGTGTGCCCTTGACCTACAAACTGGCTGTACATGACGTCAAACGATGTTTGTCAAGATAATGTTTACGTGGTGGACCGTAATAAAGCACGCTGCGCCGCCGAGCACATGCCCTGTCTCGAGCCGAACGTCACGAAACACGAGTCTCAGACACTTTCATTCTTCCAGCCGACTGTGATGCAGATCAGGGAGGAGGAGGACGTCCTGTTCAGTAGCAGCTCAGACCGTTTCCGTTCACGTTCCGGGAAGAAGTAAAGCTGCACCTGGAGGAACTGGAACAGGTCATCGAGCGAGTCAGCACCTCGCCCGTGGTTTCGACGATTGCAGTGGCAGGACGACGCGCCGGTCAGTTCGGTCTTTTGTGACCGAAAGCTCGCATATGTGTTCAGACGGTAGCTTGCGCTGTGTATTCTAGCGTAACACGTAGCCGCACGCTGGTAGTGGTGGGCCGTTTGCCCTCAAATTAGCCCGCGGTCGAGAGCTCATCCTACGTCACGTTATCATCGCCGGAGGGCACATGTTCAAATGAACTGATCGGTCTCCTGGATGCGGGTGCTCCGCGCGCTCATCTCGAGCTGCATGGTACACCTGCAACTTCCATTGTTAACATACTGTCCGCTCGAAAAACGCAACATTTTTTGAACGCTATAAAATGAATGTGACAATAACGGCTACACCACGATACGATATTACATCGTAGCACGCGGCAATTTGCTTGCTGGGTACGAGTATTTCGATAACGCACGGTTCAGTACCTCCAAGGTATGCACAGTTCAGTGTATTAGCGAATGATAGAAGATACACTATGCACAGTTCGGCAAACTTGCACAGAGTGATGCACAAAACGAGCAGTCTTCTGTGACTGGGGTCCGGTGGGGAGCTGACAAACGACTGTTGTCTACTCGGACACGTCTCTCCTTAAGAGTCCTCGCTGCGGTGAAGTAACCTCAGTAACCTCAGCGATGGGCACTCCCTGAATGGCCACGTCAGCATTCCCGACAAGGTATGGTTTTAGCTGCATTAACTTCTCCACAGAGGAGTACCGCGGATTTTCATGCACCGACACATTAAATTCCAGCATGACATCGCCATTCAGTACAGGTAAATGGGAATCCAGCCGAAATTTACTGCCGGGTGAGACAGCTCTTACTAATGCTGCATCAGACTTCCGCTCCGAACGAGCTAAGACACGCTTAGCTTTGAACGCACTGTCACTCATGCCCTGGACATGTTAACTTTCATCCGGGACCCCAAATTTACCCAAGAGGCTCTTAATCTCGGCCCTAACATCCAAATGCACTTCGCTGTGATGAATTGCCAGCACGAAATCACCTTCATCGGCCTGGTAATGATTTGACCTGCTTCGGAATTAAATTACTTGATAGCTGCTTTCAGAAGGTGATGGAGGCGATTGTTTGTGGACTCCCGGGCACCCAGGTGTACCTGGATAACGTGATCATCGCGGGGAGCGGTCGGCAGGAGCACGAGGCCCAGGTGAGAGCTATGCTGGACCGTCTGAAACGGTACCAGGTGACTGAACATGAGAGAACATCGGTTTGTTCTGACCTCAATCGACTTGTTGGGGCTCGCAGTGTCTGCTAGCGACGTGGCTGTCGAACCCATTCGGGTCCAGGGTCTGCGTGACCCTGGGCCCTGACACCGGCCGCCGAGGTCGGTGAAGGAGCTGCAGGTCTTGCTTGGCCTGTTCGGCTTTGTTCCCAGCTGCAGCTCGCTGGTGGAGGTGCGGCGGAGGCTTCTGCGGAAGGGCGTTGCCGCGTTCCGCTGGGCTCGGGAGATGCAGACCGCCCTCGACGTCGTCCGAGACGCCATCCTGACCAGTAGAGTGCTGGCGATCCGGCGCTGCCTATGTACGTCATGACGGACGCCAGCGACGTAGGTGTTAGTGCCGTACAGCAGCACGCAGAGGGGGACAGGGTGGTATCGTTCCCTTCCAGCACTCTCTCTGAGGCACAGCGAAGATACAGCGTCACAGAGAGAGAGAGGCGCGTGCATGTCTGGTCCGTTGGAAAATGGCGCTGCCACCTGTGGGGAGGAGAATTCACTCTGAGGACGGACCATCCCTGCCTACACATGTCTGCCTGAAGTGGGCCCCTACCCATATATACGTGTTGAAAATCGCATTTCTTCCCGGGTTTATATCACTTTGTTTTAGGTCTGGGTGGTAGGAAGGCCCAAAATGGTGTGACAACATCGAAGCCATATTATCGGCGAAGTCCTTGGCATGCACGGTAAACACGACGAAATCCATATTTTAACGTTTTTACTGACAGGCGGCCATTGTTCGGAAACACAAAATGTTCCAGTAATGTTAGAAGGCGCCAATTTGTTGAGAAGAGGCACGAAATTTCGGAAACTGAAATTTTGCATTGAGGACAGTCTGGCGGACTGCATAGGGGAGACCCATAGAAGCAAAACATGCAACATGGATAGCTTTACTGTTATGCACAGTGAAGCTGCGCTACGTTCTGATTTGTTATGACGCATACGCCCTTTCCTTGGGTCTGGAGACTGAACAGAGCCATTGGTAGCCTGCTATTTATTGCGCGAGATTTACCAGTTTTACTAGTTTCGCTTGGTTTCGCAATTTCTCGGGCCTCGGCGGCCTCCAACTTGGGCGCACCTATGCGGACTGTCTTTGGGAAGGCCGTACACCGACGGAAGTGGGGTCGGCGTAACCCCTGCCTTGGTCTGTAACGGCATAAATACCAACGGCAGAAAAAGGGGAGACCAGAAACTTGATTATCTCATTAACTAGGGGGAAATACGCGCCCCCTCCACACCCTGAAACACTGCGACGGATTGCCCCCACCACCAGTGGAGCGTATTTGCGCCCGCAGTCACGACAGGAGCAATCACATGACGCTGGGTGCGGGCACGCAGGGAGAATCCTTTTGAGAGGGAGGGCCCGGGACCGTGAACCCCTTAGACTGGGGCCCGGCAGGAATCCGGGCCAGGCCAGGCATCCGGGCCAGGAACAAGTATATTCCTATGAAGGGCAGAATCTGTCCCCTTGCAGCGTTCCCTGAAGGCTTGCAGTCTTCAGGAATGGCGGCTGCATATGGGCGTGAAATGGGTTTTGCAATGGTAAGCCTAGAGCAAAAATACGGGGCATCGTATTTTTCTCATGGCCGAGTGGACATTGCTCGGCTCATACGGCAGTATGAGTCAGCCACCGGTGTGAGTTCAGTACCAAGTGAAAACACACAGTAAGGCGCCCATTTGTACAACTTTCTGAAGTTCAGAGTGAAGGAGTAGTAACAAGGGACTTTGGGTTACGAATGCTCTGTGACGTATTTTACATGCTGAGCCATGATTGGTTGTTGTGCTGTTGCTGAGCCATGTTTGGTTGCTTTAGCTGGATTCACAACAACGAAAATAAAGCATGCGGTTTACGGCTTTTGTCCATCTTCATCCATTGTTGCATTCGGCACGATTTGAATATACTTTTTGATACCATAAGAGGTACAGTAAATTCCCAGGCCAGCTCAGGAATAACAAGAAAAGAAGTATGATAACGTATTGTCTACTTAGGTCCTCCAGGAGCAAGAAAATGGAGAAATTGTTAATGTTAGAAGGCGCCTGTTTGTGGAGAAGAAGCACGAAATCTCGGAAACTGGAATTTTGTATTGAGGACAGCGACGAGTGCACGAGTCACGAGTGCCGGGATCCTTGGCTTCTGAGGGCCGCTTTGGGCATTACCCTTAGGGGCCTTTTTGTGTCAAAGATGGCTTGCTTCAAGGGTCTTCTGACCGCGCACCCAGGACCGCCCCTTTGAGGCAGACAGTTCTGGAAAATAGAAGAACCCTCGAAAAGTACCCCTGGCTAAGGAGGGCCCCTGGTTGATCGTCATTTTTGGGGTCCGTTGAGATAAGAGGACCATTTTACTGTATTATTTCGGCATCACGGGCCAGTTAAGGCACAGTTGAACCCTACGGGGCCCCTAAGGGACCCGAGAGGGCCTCCTCGGGGCTCCTATCGTGCCTGTATGGCGATCGCCTCCATTTTTCCCCTTTGCATCCGCCTCTGTCAGCGGGGAGCCTGGGATGAACCGCAGCACCGGAGGATGAGCCCCTTCTGAAGTGGCGTTGCCTCAGGGGCCTCTTTCTGCCGAATGGACGTCGTATATGGGACCCATGCCGGGCCAGTGGGCCCATGGTCTGCCGGCTCCTCAGGTACGACCCTTTTGTGCCTTGGCCTTAGGGATCATTTTCTGCAAAACAGTGCGTTAAGGGGCCCCTCCCGGCTTTCCCTAGGACGGTCCCCTTTAAGCCGCGCCCGACTGGCACTCGGCACCGATCAGCCCGACAGTGGCGGGCGGTTACCCGCCCGGCAGTTAACCGCCCCCTGTAACTCACGAACGGTTAGTCGCACGATAAAAGTAAGGACAATGCTGTAAAGCTCGTGACAAGAAGAGCTCGAAACTGGCTTCATTTTTAGTTTTGGATAATACGTAAGTCATTTACGCCCTATATATGTTTTTTCACAACCGACTACAAGAAACCGAGAAGCGGCCTGGATCTCAAGGACTGTGATTAGTAAAGTGTGGGTAAAGGCACCAACGAACAGGTCCGTAGATGACGATACATGTCTGATTTCCCTGACTTGTTCAATATATACGCCGAAACATTGAGCCAAAGACACGGCGATTTTCGCGCCGACTGTCGGCGTGCGCCGTAGCCGAATGCGGTATGAAATCAACGAGAACTAATTGAAGCGTTTCGATATTTTTGCGACATGAGCCTTTCTGTGTAATATTAATAATCCTAATCGTTCTTGTAATGGTTTGCCATGCTTAAATTTGGGAAAAAAATCGTAGTTATCAGTCTACACAGTTCGCGGTACTTTATTCGCGACGGCCTGTTTATTTCCAGAATGTGCAGTTTTTCAAACTTTTTGGACTTGGCGGTATTATTTTGAACTGTGCGAGCCAGGTCTAACGTTTTCTTCCCGTTCTGAGTAATTTATCGCTGATTTTCACCGCGGTGCATGTGGGCTCATTACAGTTACTCGTGACCTGACCTCAGATCAATGGCTGGAAGTCATTAATAGTTTGCCCATTGACGATAACTTGTTTGCATCATCTTACGCAAAAAATTAAAAAATCCCGTCACTTTCCAAAAAACGATGGTATGTCTTGAAAAAGAGGGTTTACGTACGGTCAATGACCCGGAGAATTCCGAAAGATCAGAGATAGCAAATTTATGGCTTCTATCAAGACTTCTAATTCATGAAAGTATTATTGTGATGTGTTTTCCCAAAAAGTTATTGGGCAGCGCACTTAACTTCTTGGACGTAAGTCCGCCTCGCCTGACCTAGGTCAGACACCTGACTTGATCTGAGGCCAGAATTTTGGTAAAAGGTGTAAAAATGACGAAGCAAAAGGTACGCGAAGTTGCGTACTGTGTTCATTTGTTTACTCGCAACCTTGAAAAATCTCAGGGGGAGGCGGTTAATCGTTCCCCCAGTCGGGAGCGGGTTAAGTCGTCCCCTTGGAGAGCTAGAAGGGCCACCTGAAAGCCGCCCCCCTTCGAAAATCCGTGGTGTCCTGCCTCCGTAAGTAGACCCTCTGGCTGCTTGTCGTTCTTGGGTACGTTAAGCATTATGGGGTCGTTTTTTTGATAATTTTAGGGGGGCCTCTTGAGCACAGTCCGAGCCTTGGGGTCCCTCCCAAAGGGCCCCCCAGGCCCGTCTTGAACAAAATCCTTTTGTCGGAATGGGTCCCTTCAGGCCCTCCCCAGTCGCTGTTATCGTCCTATTCCCTTGCATTCGGCTCGCCGTGACGGCCCCCTTAGGTCTGGCGGGGGGGGAGGGGGGGAGGCCCTATGCCCAATTGGTTGCGGCTCTGGGAAAAAGTGGCACAAGTCATGAATGACCTCAGATGACAGCAGAACTGACTAGCTTTGCGCAGGAACGATCAGGGGCGTAGTCAGGATTACGCTCGAGGGGGGAAATCGGATCAAGGGAGCCCTCGTAACCAATCAGGGCCCTCGCTCTCGCCCTCGCCCTCGCCCTCGTCAGAATTTAACCAGGGGGAAAGGGGATAAGGTGACGCTCCACCCCATCTTTTGCCCTTCAGATGTGAAAAATTATGCAATTTTGCCTTTTACTATATGAAATGACGGGAAAAATTCAAACGCTTCACCTTATCTGAGAAAATTTGGGTTTTGCTCCCGAACAAAGAGGACGGAATGTGGCAAAAACGGCGAAATTTTAGGCATTTCATTCCCTCGCCCCATTTCAAATGTCGTGTCGGTATCTGTATGTCTGTATGTCGGTATCGTCTGGTCCAAGAGCCCGTCTGTCCCCCTCCACTGTCCCGTAGCTTCTGGGGATTTTTTGTCAGCTTAGTTTAGGTTCCCTTTTGCCGTTACAGAGGCGCTTTTGATGGTCTCGGGCTGTCCGCCGTGCCAGGACCCTCTAGTGGTCTCAGGTACCTTTTACAGTTCCACGTGTCCCTCGGGACGTTTCAGGCTCCTTTGGCAGTTTCGGGGCCACCTCGGACAGTCTCAGGGACCCATCTGGCAGTTTCAGGGACACCTAAGCCATCTCGGGTTCTCTCGTGTCGTCCCCAATCTGTCGTTCCCAATCTTTCGTTCCCAATCTATCCACCTGTAAAGGATCACTGGAGGCAGGGGCCGACAGGGAGACCCTTACCATACAGGCAATGAACTCCCCTACAAGGTAGCAGGGGCCCCTAAACGCTCATTCAGTCCACGTGCCTCCCGTCACAGCACACGAAGTCTTCTTGTGTATTCAGAATACGTTTATTTTAGGTTCAAAAGCCTTCTTTTTAATGCTAAAAATATTCTTATTTTGCTCTAATTGTCTGTTTCGGACGGTGTGGGACACACTGCGGGCGCCTTACGCTATCCAAAAAAAAACTGGGGCCCTCGGCCCCAGGGGGGGGGCGCTCGGCCATCAGGGGGTCCTGCGTGGCCTCCAGGGGGGGTACGGCCCCTTTGGCCCCCCTGGATACGCCACTGGGAACGGTTTATCCTCTTCTGTGGAATGAACGTGTCAAATCAGAATTTATAATGGGAACCATGGGGAGAAGAATGGATGGAAACGAGTCACTAAGGACGCATGTGAATTCTATTCCGTCATGCATATAGATTACAAATACAGTCATAATGCGGGGGCGCAGCCTCACGGTGAGAAACGGAACCTGACGACCCCGCCGAGACACAAACTTTTCAGTTGTTTGATACGGAATTCGATGAAGTCTCGAATCGCCGAATGCGCAAGCATCTTGAATGTGTCCCTTATGCTCTGCGAGCCCAGTGAACAAGAGAGATTGAGACCAATCCTCCAGCCTCTCGTCATTGCGCTGTACATTCCAACGGGACTCCTCCCGCTTCTGCAACTTGCTGACAGCGCTTCCCCTTCCACCCTTCATAGCATGTGAATGCAGTCTAGGCGCGGATCTAGGGGGGGCGAGGGCGCTGGGAGTGTTCCTTTTGCTGAGGTGCACACTAAAAAAAAAACAAACTCACTGTTTTGTCATGAAAATAAAGAACGAGACCTGGCCGCAATGAGCCCGAGTGACCTTTTGCACCATCCTGGGTCGGACGTAGACGTCATTCATAGACTAATTCAAAGCCCTGCATTTATTATGTTGATGCTTCACGGCTAATCGTGCTCCGAACGTCATATTTATTAGCTAATTGTTATTTATTCGAATGCAGTTTGTCGCGTTTCGCAGAGGTTGGGGTGGCTTACATTGAAACCACTCCGTACCGCTCGGCAGGAGGCGATGCGGTTGAGCGCGCTAACCGAGCTGTGAAGGGGCCGCTGGACGGCTGCCGACGAGCCGCGTCGAGCCCGTCGAGCCTGCCTGAGCCTGAGCGGGTGGCGCGCTGGCAGCAGTGCGGCTACAGGCCGGCGAAGCAGCCGACGTTCGCGGTGGGCAATTCGGTGCGAAGCAGTCTCCGGCCGCTGCAGCTGGCGGGCAGGGGCCGTCTGCGGTCTTCGAAGCCCAGTCTCATCGACGAATCTGACCTTCGTCGTTGAGGGCACCGTGGTAGCTTTAGCAGCACCAACAGTTCCAGCTTCAGTGGGTGTTACCACCACTCCCCCTGGCTACCACAAAATACTTTTTAGCGCGTGTGGTTGCTTCTTCCGTTTCCCGTCCTGCCCTCCTAAGGGTGGCGAAGCTCCTCCCTCCCCACTACCCTCTTCCCCTTCTCTCCCCGTACCCCCTCCTCCGTTTGTCCTGACTCGCCCACTGCTTTGAAGGAGTATACGGTCGTCTGCCGTTGTCAGGGCCTTGCGACACTACCCCTCCTCTCCCCTACCATGCTGGCTTTCGGACTGTCGCGCTCTCCCCTTACGCTTGATACGGCTGAACGACCACCCTATCCCTCCCTTTGTCCACTATCCCTTCGGCGGCAGTGCTTTACCCCTCCCTCAGAGCCTGTGCTCTGTTCCCACCGCGTGAACAGTCATTTTCCCTTCTTTCTATCCTGAGCTTTGTCTTCCCTAAATCTTAGCCGCCGGCAATATTTAACTAAGTCTATTAGTACTCTACCAAGTCTATTCTATATCTTTTGACTCAGCCCGGTTAGAGCCCATGTCCTTTCCACTTATAAATAAACGCAACTCAATGGTAAAATCACAGAGGTCAAGTACACGTCAGAAATAACAAAGGTATTCCATTTCTGTGAAGTTAGTTCCATTTTAACCCTATTCCCGGCAGAGGGGGGGGGGGCTGAATTCGCCCCCTCTCGGGTTTTTTGCTTGCCAATTCTAGGCTTTTTAACGCAGCTTCACGAAACATGGTCACTTTTCCTACCTATTCTTTCTACGCGCTGTGACAAAATTTCACAATTCTACTTCGCTCAGCAGCGGAGCCAGACAACGTTTCTGGGAGGCACCTCATGCCATTTTTGGCCATGTTGAGGGTAAAAAAAGTCTGCCCAAAGCATTGTTTTTTTCAGATAGAACTTGAAACTTTATAGGGATGTATAGCTAAATAGTTGGGCAATGGGCACACAAAATTTTGTTTATCTGAGGTCACTTTACAAGGTTAGGTCAAGTTCAAAAAACAATTTTTTTGCAATAACTTCGGCGCCGTTTTTTCAAATGCCAAATCCGGAATATATATGACGTAGAAGGGTGCCCTCTACTTATGTGCCAAGTTTCAGCTTGATCTCAGGTCGGGTCACGGAGCTATGACCTAAAATGTCAGTGCGCGTACCCTAGATCGCAATAATCATGAAATGAAAGTTTCCAAATAGAGTGAATTCAAATGATTGAAAGCGTTTACAGATAACATCAAATGCACACGAGATCATTCAAGGTGACCCTAAGGCCACTGGAGGTCATTTAAGGTGAAAGGTCACAGGTTGATCTGAAGAACGTGTGACCATGACAGTTCCCCCTTTTTCATGTCCCTGGCACCGCCTATGCTAACATTATACAAACACTGTAATGCGATTTTTACTTCTTTAGCATAGCGTGACTAGCAGAAGCCAAAAAAGTGTTTTTACCTTTCTTGTTCATTCAGTTGTTAGAAAAGTAATGCTCCTATTTTTGAAACTCTGTGAACGCCCATGAATTTTCTCAAAATTTCAGATTTGCGGACCCATGGTGAAAGCCCTATCCATCATCTCTCGATTCATGCCAGTTTCACTGAAATCGGTCCATAAACAACGGAGTTATAAGAAGTCCAAAAGTACCCCCCATTTTGACATTTTTGCCCCCTGTATCCGCACATTTCAAAATTTTGAAAATTTCTTTTGATAAAAATGTAGTTCACGTCACGGCAAATCGATTGCCGTTTGTTCCGATGAAATCGGACGAGTAGTTCTCGAGATCTCGGTGGGGCCTAATCCGCCCCCCTGCCTGGAATCGACCATACCGTGTAGCCCTCCGGGAATAGGGTTAAAGAACATCTTCTTTAACATTTCCAGAGCCCGATGATGTCTCCATCGCACCCCCTCGGGCGGCCCCCCGCGAGCCGCGGAGTGACGCGGCGACCGAGAGGTCCCCCGCCTCGGACCCGAACATCCCCCCTCTCCCCCTCCCACGGACCTAGGATTGGGTGTAAAGTTTGTCCTGGTCCGGACACCTCCTTTCCTCGTGACCTCCTCGTAACCTGCGGACCCAAAAGCCATCGACAGGGCCATCGACCTTGTCCAGACCTCTCGGGTGCTCCGATCTGGGGTGGTGCTGGTCAAGACCACCAGGCAGTTCCCGGCCTCGCCGGGGCGCCCTCGGCCTCACCTCCCTCTACGAGAGAGGACAAGCTGGCGGATCGCTTCAACACGGTTCAGGTCAGTGCTCCGGACCTTCTCGACCTAACCCTGAGGAGCTCTTCATGGAGAGGGCCCCCTGGGGAGTCTTTGATGTTCGACCCCTGGGCCGTTCCCGCGGCCCAGGGACCGGCCACGGGGTTACCTTTACCTCATGGTCGACTCCTTTGTCCCTCTTCCCCGGCGGTGTGGCCATTGCCAGAAGTATGGTCACACTTCCCGGGTTTGCTAGATCAGGACAGCCATCTGCGGCTTCCGCGCCGAGCCCCACGCGACTTCTGCAAGCGAGGCGAAAACCCCGCTGCGCCGCCTGCGACGAGGGGCCCCCGTGTGGTCGCGAGGGTGTCCGCGTGGGACCATCACGTCCAGGTTCTGCGGGACCTGATTCTCCCTGAATCAGGTCCGGCTTTAACCGCGGGGCACGGCCGCTGCCCCTGCTGCGCTCCCTCGACTGGTCTGACCCACCCCAGGAGAGGCTTGTGGGCTTCCTGAGCTCAGCTCAGTTCCGAATACCTCCCTGTTCCCTACCCCCTCCCTACAATGTCCCAGCCCTCCCCCGTCGGGGCCTCAGTGTTCCCAGGTGGCCTCTTACAGGCTGCCCTCCTCTTCCCGAGACGGTCGTCTCCCCCCCCCCCCCGGGCGGCTGTCTCTGGTCTCCCCCGGGCCCGGTGCCTTTCGTCACCGTCTCTTGCCTTTTCAGGAAGGCTGAGCGGGGTCTCTGGTTCGGGCTCGGAGGCCTCCTCGGAGCCTGGCTCCGCGGAGGCTGCAACTCCAACATCCTCTCGGGACTCTGACGCGGACGCTACCGCGGCGCCGCGGCGAGCTCGCTCGCTGCGGGGCAGGCGAGCGAGCTTGCGCCGTTCCTTGTAATATACTGTCTGTAATGTATTGTAATCCACTACCTTTGCAACTTGGAGGCGAAAACCTTCCCATCTACGCTCGATTCAGATATTTAGGTATCACTTTAGATCGTGACATGCAAGCGGCGGTTTCCGGCAGCAGCGTCAAAATCGTCACTGCGGCGCATCTCGAGTGGTGCGACCCCCTGTGCGTTATGGATCTGTCTTTGCGCTCGGACCGGCGACGCGGTCAGATGTGTCAGATGGTGTGTGTCAGGCTGTGTGGTCAGATGGTGTGTGTCAGACTGTGTGGTCAGATGGTGTGTGTCAGGCTGTGTGGTCAGATGGTGTGTGTCAAGCTGTGTGGTCAGATGGTGTGTGTCAGGTTCTGAGAAGATGTTGGATAACATTTAAAGTGTTGGACTGCTACAGGATGAGGTGGTAGCTGTCCTGACAAACGCCTAAAAGGCTCTTGCGACGTGCAAAGAAGATTCCGCTGCAGTGTCATTGAACAGAACAGAACATGAAGCTGCCTAAGCTGCAACTCCCTAAGTTCTCTGGTGATATGTTGAAGTGGCAGTCATTGTGGCAGCGTTCTCAGGTCTCTGAATTGTTGCGACTTGCCGGAGAAGTCGAAGTCTCCATTAAGTCCCTTCTGGAGAGAGGCGAGTCATCGCATAGCGAGACCCACTCTAACCGCTGCAAACTGTGCAACTGCTTGTGAGCAGGTGCAACTGCTTGTAAGGAATGAACGAGGATATTATCATCATCTTTTCACACATCCATAAACTCCTTTCCGTTGCAGAATCCCGATCCTGCAGTTCCCAGTTCTAGTGTGATCTCCAGGACAACCTGCTCATCCATATCCGCAACCCGGAGTCACTGGATGTTGGAGGTAACAGGTAACAGGTAACAGGTAACAGGTATGACGTCATTCTTGCTTCCCTCATCCTCTCAAAACTATCCCCAGATGTGAGATTAGAGCGGGCCAGAGGGGGCTCTGGGAGAGAGGCGGACCCGACCTGGCTCACCGAGTTCACGTCAGCAGAAATCAGCTGGAGAGGTCGCTCAGGGGGTCGCAGCCGCATTCAGGCAGCTGGTGGACCTGCATCTGCCGACATCGAGAGGCGTCCAAAGGTCACAAGAGGTCCTCTGGAGACGAGGAAGAACCTGTCGAACATGCCGTCGGCGGCAGAGCTTCAGACAGCTGGCATGGTGTGCGGTTTTTGCCAGCAGGCGCACGGGTCTGAGGTATGCGATGTGATCAAAGGCTGCCCGGTGCTAGAGAGGACGGAGCCATCAGGCGGTGTTTTCACTGCTGGAGACCAGACCAGCAGTGAAAACACCGCCTGATGGCTCCGGCGAGAAAGTGTTCTGTGACTGGTGTTGAGTGTGGTAGCACAGTGTGGTGTGCTGTCACAAACTGTATGCTGGTCAGGCACAGTCGGTGCAGGGATCTGACACCAGCCAGCCAGCCAGCCAGCGCACCCGTGTCTCTGTCGTGCATGGTACTGTCAACTGCTCGTGTAGCTATGCTTGGACAGAACGGAGAGCTTATGCAAGCTGCTGTCTTGCTTGGCACAGGTAGTGGTAGGATATATGTGCCTGAGGAACTGGTGCGCTGTGGGTAGGGTCTCAGCCTCTGTCGTATGTTTCCCCGCCAACACCAGTTCCTCGCTCCCACGTGGGTCCCTTATGGGAAGCTATCGGGGCCCCATCTGGACTGCCCATATGGGACCCAATAACTGTTTTTGCTAGGGGGTTGATGGCTGGGTTCTTTATGCTTCCTGTGTGGGCCATATGGTAGGGCCCATACAGGAACCCCAGAGATAGTGGGGCTTACTGCGAGTTCTGAGTGGTCTCTTTGTGGCCTATGTATGAGTTTGATGAATGCGCTATATGAGCTCATCATGGACTCCGACTGCGTGCTCTATGGGGCCCACGTAGCCAGGGGGACAGGGGTCATGGCCTCCCTGGAGGCCAAGCAGGTCCCCTCGGGCCTTCGGCCTAGGGAGCCCCAGAGCACGGGGCCGAAGGCATCAGTGCTTTCGGTAATGAGACGCGCCCGGACGGCGCCAAATGCACTGTCCAAATCAGATAATTAACAATAAGAATGTTCTGAAGATTACAGAAGCCTTATGAACATAAAAACGTACTCCGAATACACAAAAGGGCTTTGTGTGTTCTGAAGAGTGGCTCATGGTCGGAATGAGCGTTTAGAGGCCCCTGGAAAATGTAGGGAGGCTCACTGCTTGTCTGGAGAAAACTCTCTGAGGGGCCCATAAAGGTCTCCTGTCGGCCTTTCCTTTCTCTCCTTTCTCTCTGAGGATCTTTCGGCCTGTAAGAAGGTCCCTGCTGGCCATTTGAGGGATTTCCCGCCGGCTTGTTACGAAACTTCGATTGAGTGTAAAGGGGCCCCTGCCTGCCTGCAGAGATGCCCCGCCGGCCTGTAAGGGGTACCCGTCAGAATTGGCAGGAACGTTTTTACAGGCAAACAGGGGCCCGTTTACAATTCAGCGCAGCCCCTTTACACACCGACTGGTAGTCTCTCTACTGATCAACAGGGGCCTTTTTTGCTGGCCGACAGGAGGTTTGTCGACTGGTTTGCTTTCGGCTTGGTTTGTTAATAAATGTGTGGTTTTACCACTTTGCACTTTTTGTAACTGAGTCAGTAACGGCAACGCAGGATAACATCGTCAGAAAGAAATGGCATGTATTAAGCTTCAGTAAGGCATTGCCACAAAAATGAAAAACTGTACCAGTAAAAAGATGCTCTAGCGTCCGCTGTTACTGCATCCGCTTTTATGAGCACTTTTGTTTCGTTTTTTTTTTCTGGTGATAATGGCAAGACCTTAGAAAATGTTTCTCAGAAACCTCAGTAACAGTATACAGGTAACGTTCAAATTACAGCTAACAAACTGTATGTGTCAACAATTATGGATAAGTATTTCGTTTCATGTTCCCTTCCTGAAGACAGAAGAAGAGGGGAGAGCGTCAAGGACAAGGATCAGCCAGTCTACGAAAGCTTACTTCCTTTTTTGTGTATTTCGTGTTCCATATTCAACTTGTCCAACTCCATGCCGATATCCCTATGCTATTCATGTGTATTTACGTAATGATTTTGTTTTATGTCTTCCATGAACATGAACGGTGATAATGCCATTGCAGTGCGCCGACCCAAATAAATGTTTTGTCAACAGCCACGTGCAAATGAGTGAATTTAAAGCATAAAAAATAAAAGCCTACGTAGGGCATACACCAAGTACATCAAATACAAAGATGGAGACCTCGGCACTTTGTGGTTAGTGTTCTCCAGACATTACCAAAGTAGTTTTTATTTACTTGTTGCATATTTTACGTGCTTCAGACGTTTCCATACAGGGCTGAAGACCGCGCTGGTGACACCAAAAACCTTCTGATGCCCTGTCCCGTTAGTGGACAAAGGTCCTTCGATCCCAGAAGGTTCCATTCCAAAGCCTGATGGCTCATGTCCCGAAGGTGAGCATTTAAGTCTTGTGGATATGAGGAGGTTCCGAAATCCAAACGATCCTACGTAAACTTCCAGCGGCGTCATCGGCTAATGATGTGCAGTTATTAGTTCATCAGACGTATCTGGATTCTGAGTTGAGTCATGTGTTTTGCGATATCAGCAGGTGCCCCAGACTTGCCTTATGTGAATTGCGGTGGGTGTGGTACAGGACAGGTCGTGAAGTGGTGATGAACTCGTCAGATACGCGATCATGATATCCAGGGCTGGATGTTGAAATATGTTGCGGCAATATAAAAGATGTTGCAGCAAAAAGATATATGCCTTAATGGGTACTTGAAGCGATAATTAACGTCACCGAAGGCCAGTACGTTTCAAAACATTGAGACATCACAAATGTCTGGTCCCCAAATTAACTGTCGTTTTGGAACTTTATAGAAATCCTCTTCGCGGCAGCTGCTACCGAGGAGGCTGAGAGCCTGCCGGACCCATCGTCCTGTCCGCTCGGCTCACATTCATCTGAGCCTGGACCTCGACGATCCTTGCCACTCAACAGGCGAGTTACTTTATTGCACAATCAAGAGGCGTTCCCAAACGTGCTTTATATGAATTGCGGCGGTTTCTGTGGTGTAATGACATTGAAGTGGTAATTAGCTCGTCGGAATCCGGGGTTGGATGTTCTCACCGCTTCCCCTTCTGCTTTGGGGAACGTTTTTGTCTGCTTCTGCTGCTTCGGTTTCCCCATATCTGCTGGGGACGGCAGTTGAGAATATCGTTGCTAAAAACCTATGCAATGTATGTTCCAGCAAGTTATCCGTACCTTAATGGGTAACCGAAGCGATAGTGCCACTGAAGGCCAGTAAAATTCAAAAGATGGGGATTTGGCGAATTAACGTTCGTTATAGACCATTATAAAATCGTCTTCGCCGACGCACCTACCATGGAGGCCGAGAGTCTGCCGGGCCCATCGTCCTGCCCACTCGGCTCAGATCCTTGGAATCCATCCGAGCTTGACGTAGACCACTACTGGTGAGTTCACTGCATGAGACGCACGCGTTGGGTTTTCCAGTGATTTGGCATTAAATTGTATCGGCCTCCCTAGCTGCATCAAGAGTCCTTCAGGCTCTTATACAGACCCCGTAAAGCTCATACGGGCCCCTTCAGGGCCCCTTTTAAGTGTGACAGGGACCCCTTCTCAGGCCTCAGGTGGGAGGGGGCGACCGCCTCAATGACTTCCGTTTTGGATCCGCGCCTGGCCGTCGTAATCAGTAGGGCACCATGTGGTGAAAGTTACTGTCGGTTTCTAAAGGGCTCCGCTGAAGTGTAAACGGGGCCCATGCTCGCCTGGGGGCCCGTGATGGCCAGGGGGGTCACTGCCTGTCTTAGAGGGCACCCTGTCCGCCTGTAAAGAGCCCCTGTCGACCAGGGGGGTCACTGCCTGTCTTAGAGGGCACCCTGTCCGCCTGTAAAGAGCCCCTGTCGACCTCTGGAAGCAGGGGCCGGGAACGCTCTCCAGACCGAAAGGAGGTTCCTTCAGAGGCTGACGCGGGCCCTTTATGGGCCGACAGGGCCCTCCCCTCAGACAAGTAGTGAACTCCCCTACAAACTGGCAGGGGCCCCTAAACCTCATTCAGACCACGGGCCTCTCTTTATAGCACACAAAGCCTTGTATATTTGGATTACGTTTACTTTAGGTTGGTAAGCCTTGTTTTTCATGCTTAAAATATTCTTGTTTTGTTTTAATTGTCTGTTTCTCGGTCCCAGGGGGCCCTGCTTGGCCTCCTGGGTGATAGGCATGGCTTCTTTGGCCCGTTGGATACGCCACTGGGAACGATTTACCTTCGTCCGTGGCATAAACATGTGGAATCAAAATTTATAATGGGAACCATGGGGAGCAGAATGGATGGAAACGAATCACTAAGGACGTACATGAGCGCTATGCTGTCTTGCATATAGATTACAAATGCAGTCAAAATGCAGGGACACAGCCTGACTGTGAGAAACGGAACCTGACGACCCCGCCGAGACACAGACTTTTCAGTTGTTTGATACGGAATTCGATGAAGTCTCGAATCGCCGAATGCGCAAGCATCTTGAATGTGTCCCTTATGCTCTGCGATTCCAGTGAACAAGAGAGATTGAGACCAATCCTCCAGCCTCTTGACACTGCACTATACATTCCAACGGGACTCCTCCCGCATTTGCAGCGTGCTGACGGTGCTTCCCCTTCTGTCCTCCATGGCATGTGAATGTAGTCCAGACGTGGATCTAACGGGTGAGGGCGCGGGGAGAGTTCCTTTTGCTGTGGTGCACAATAAAAAAGCAAATTCATTGTTTTATGATGGAAGCATAGAGCGAGACGTGACCGCAACGGGTCTGAATGACCTTTTCCACCATCTGGGGTCCGACGTAGATGTCATTCATTGACTAATTCAGAGCCTTGCATGTACTATGTTGAGGATGCTTCGCGGTTAATCATGCTCTGAACGTCATATTGATCTGTTATTTGTTATTTATTCCTTACAGTTTGTGGCGTTTCGCAGAGTACCTGAAGACGGTTGGGGCGGCTCACATTAAAAGCACTCCATACAACTCGGCAGGAAGCGACGCGGTTGAGCGCGCCAACCGGGCTGTGAAGGGGCCACGGGGCGGCTGCCGACTTGGACAGCGTGAGCCGCGTCGAGCCGCTGCAGCTGCAGCTGTTCCGGCGGAACTACCGCAGCACGGTCGACGCGGCGACCGGCCGCAGCACCTCTCCTCGGCGGCCCCCTGCGTGGCAAGCTCGGTGCGGCTGCCACCGCCGCCCGAGGGCGAGTCGCGTGAGCGGTTGGCGCGCCGCCAGCAGGAGCAGCACGGCTACAGGCCGGCGAAACAGCCGTCGTTCGCGGTGGGCGACTCGGTGCGAAGCGATCTCCCTCCGCTGTAGGAGCACCTTCAGGAGCACCAGCGATTCCAGCTTCATTGGCTATCCACCCCTTTCCCTCACCTAGCTACCACACCATACTTTTTAGCGCGTATGTGGTTGCTTCTTCCGTCCCCCTTCCTGCCCTCCTAAGGGTGACGAAGCTCCTCTCCCTCTCTTCCCTCTACCCTCTTCCCCTTTCTTTCCCTCTGCCCCTCCCCCCCTCCCTTGTGCCCTGACCCGTCCACTGCTTTGAAGGAGTGTACTTGAGTGTGCTCTGCCCTTGTCAGTTTTGGCTTCTGCCTTCCCCTCCCTGCCGGCCCCTCCCCCTCCCTCCCCCCTCCCTACCGTGTCCCAGCCCCCCCCCCTCCTCCTCGGGACCTCAGGGTTCCCAGGCGGCCTCTTCCAGGCTGCCCTCCTCTTCCCGAGACGGCCGTCCCCCCCCCCCGGGGGGGCGGCTGCCTCTGATCTCACCGCCCGGACCCGGTGCTCTTCGTCTCCGTCTCTTGTCTCTTCAGGGAGGTAGAGCGGAGTCTCGGGCTCGGGCTCGGAGGCCTCCTCGGAGACAGGCTCCGCGGAGGCTGCATCCCTGACATCCTCTCTGGAGTCTGAAGCGGACCCTACCAGGATTACGTAGCCAGGATTGTCCTCGTGGGAGGGGCAAATGTGAAATTTTGTCATATGTCACTTGCATATGACGAAATTTACAGGAAAAGCAGCAATTTTATGTACCCGATCTCATATTTAACCCACAGGAATGCATATAATGTTTGCTTTTGCAACATATATATATATATATATATATATATATATATATATATATATATATATAATCTTGATTCTACATTCGCGCGAAATCGCTATATATCTAGTGTAGACCTCTTGGCTTCCGGGGGGGGGGGCTGGCCCCGATGGCTACGTCCTTGCTTCGAATCATCATCGGCGCTTTCACTGCGTTTCCCGTTGAGAACTTGGGCACGAC
The DNA here is from genome assembly GCA_030062745.1 of Capitulum mitella. NCBI lineage: Eukaryota > Metazoa > Arthropoda > Thecostraca > Pollicipedomorpha > Pollicipedidae > Capitulum > Capitulum mitella. The sequence continues at coordinate 21,242,414 of CP099852.1, read as the reverse complement.
GTCGGGATACCTTTTCTCACACATAGTCGCAAACTACACCTCATCAGATACTGCATCCAAGTCCACACAACCAACAATCATGTATCGAAACACATTCTCACTCGACGTCGCTCACGACGCTCCCGACGGAGCAGCATCGAGCACTAAATAGAAAACATCATTGTCATTCTGGATCTCCCTAAAATTCCGTATGAACTGACTTATCCTTACCTCGGCAATCTTTGCACATACCATAAGCTTGATAATAGATACAGTTTTTCGGAGAGGAAAGCTCCCGTCACTCTGCAAAAACATGAGAAAGTCAATGAATTTAGAGCAAAGTTCTTGGATTACACCTTCACCTTAAACCCACCGTCCTTAAATTTAGAGCAAAATTCTTGGAATACGCCTTCATGTATACAGACTTCATATATAACTCAGCTGCTGCTGCTGTTATAGGAGACAGGGCCCGCCTGCCCATTCGGCTATCAAAATTTCACTCCATCTACACCGCAAAAATCAGGGCCTTGTTTGCTGCCACTCCGCTCATCAAACGGACCAAACGTCAGCAGGCTGTCATTTGCCCCGACTCGCAATCAACACTGCAGTCGCCGCACCGACTGGACAACATCGCTAATGCAGACATATGAGAACTTGTGCAGACGCACATCACACTCCCGGACAATATTCACCTCACATTCATAAATTCATTCACTCACATGCACTACATTCCTAGGAACGAGGTAGCTGATGCCTTGGCCAAGGAGGCACATCACCTACCCGCCCCCCCCCCCCCTCCCACAACAACCCAGTGTCTTACACTGATGTACTAGCAATTGCCAACTCAGAATTAAAACATTGCACAGAAAGACACTGGGATACACGTTACACATGCTCACTTCTACATGCATCCCATTAAATCGGACTTCACACCTTGGGCGGCAAAATGCAACCAAAATGCTCCACAAAAGGAACTTGTCCTATTCTGCCTCTGCATCGGTCACACCCGCCTCACGCACTCGCAAATCCTTGATGGGCTTGGACCCACTCAATACCACTCATGCCACACTCGTTGCAACATTGCACACTATCCTTCACTGCCCTGGATAGGGGGCAGAAAAGGTAGTGTTCTCTCGCCACCCTCCGACAGCCTGTGCGCAAGACAATCAGACAAGCAAGCAGACAAGCAGATTTCCCCGGGGCTGCATTCTCCGCTAGGTAATTAGCTTCCCGGGCTGACTGAACTCGTTTTTTTCATTCCTCGAAAAAACGGATTTTATCGGTTTCATCCAGTTGTGTTTAGTTCCTTACACAAAAAAACAAAACATTATCACGAAATACAGGATACGAACATGAAGAACAACACACAAGGAAAAACAGTACCACGAGCATTGAAAGTAATATCAAGTGATATCAATATTCTTCATGCCTATTGTGTTATGAGCACCCTGAATTTGATTCAAAAAAAAAAACAGGCTTAATCGATTCTATTTACTTACACATACAAACAGAACAATATTACAAAATCCAGGACACGACCATGAAAGACAGTACACAATAGAAAATGAACAACCGCCTTTTTGAGAATTAAATGTAAATTGTTTTTTCCCCCAAACAATCTGGTCTCGTGCGAGGTTCTTTTTCCCAAATGCTACTGCATACAATAAATACTGCCACAACACAACACACTCGATGTCAGTGGAGCCTGGAGCCAAGGGGGTTGCGGCAGTGGTGTGTGCCACACGATGTGGTCAGATGGTGTGTGTCAGCCTGTGGTCAAATGGTATGTGTCGGACTGTGTGGTCAGATGGTGTGTCACACGGTGTGGTCTGATGGTGTGTGTCACACTGTGTGGTCAGATGGTGTGTGTCACACGGTGTGGTCAGATGGTGTGTGTCAGACTGTGTGGTCAGATGGTGTGTGTCACACTGTGTGGTCAGATGGTGTGTGTCAGACTGTGTGGTCAGATGGTGTGTGTCAGACTGTGTGGTCAGCCTGTGGTCAAATGGTATGTGTCAGACTGTGTGGTCAGATGGTGTGTGTCAGACTGTGGTCAAACGGTATGTATCAGATGGTATGTGTGGTCAGATGGTGTGTCACCCTACGAGGTCAGATGTGTGTCACACTTTGTGGTCTGATCCTGTGTGGCTGATTCGTTCTGAGCCTTTTGTTTTTTATTGTCAAGCTGGCAATATGGGTGCCTTTAGGTTGATCCAGGCCTACAAAATACTGGCACCAACAATTACTGTGACAAGCGTCTTGATGTATTGACTGTGTGCAGTTTTAGGTCGAAGTTTCCTCTAGTCCTGAGAAGATGTTGGATGACATAGAGTGTTGGACTGCTACGGGATAAGGTGGCAGCTGTCCTGACAGACACTTAAGAGGTCCTTTCGACGTGCAAAGAAGATTCCGCTGCAGTGTCACTGAACAGAACAGAACATGAAGCTGCCTAAGCTGCAGCTCCCTAAGTTCTCTGGCGATGTGCTGAAGTGGCAGTCATTGTGGCAGCATTTTCAGGTCTCTGGGTTGTTCTGACTTGCTGGAGAAGTCGAAGTCTCCATTAAGTCCCTTCTGGAGAGAGGCGAGTCATCGCATAGCGAGACCCACTCGAACCGCTGCAAACTGTGCAACTGCTTGTGAGCAGGTGCAACTGCTTGTAAGGAATGAACGAGGCCATTATCATCATCTTTTCACACAACCATAAACTCCTTTCTGTTGCAGTATCCCCAAACTGCAGCTCCCACTTCTTCTGTGATCTCCAGGACAACCTGCCCGTCGATATCCGCAGCCTGGAGTCACTGAATGTTGGAGGTAACAGGTAACAGGTATTCTTGTTTCCCTCGTCCTCTCAAAACTCTCCCCAGATGTGAGATTAGAGCGGGCCAGAGGGGGCTCAGGGAGAGAGAGGCGGACCCGACCTGGCGCACGGAGTTCATGTCAGCAGAGATCAACGGTAGAAGGTGCTGAAGAGAAACGTCCAAAGGCCACAAGAGGTCCTCTGCAGACGAGGAAGAACCCGCCGGGCCTGCCGTCGGCGGCAGGGCTTCAGACAGCTGGCATGGTGTGCGGTTTTTGCCAGCAGGCGCACAGGTCTGAGGTATGCGATGTGATCAAAGGCCGCCCGGTTCTAGAGAACGGGGCCATGAGGCGGTGTTTTCACTGCTGGAGACCAGACCAGCAGTGAAAACACCGCCTGATGGCTCCGGCGAGAAAGTGTTCTGTGGCTGGTGTTGAGTATGGTGTTGACTGGTGACTGATGTTGAGTGTGGTGTTGACTGGTGACTGGTGTTGAGTGTGGTGTTGACTGGTGACTGGTGTTGAGTGTGGCAGCACAGTGTGACGTGCTGTCACAAACTGTATGCTGGTCAGGCACAGTCGGTGCAAGGATCTGACACCAGCCAGCCAGCCAGCGCACCCGTGTCTCTGTCGTGCATGGTACTGCCAACTGCTCGTGTAACTATGCTTGGGCAGAACGGAGAGCTAGTGCAAGCTGCTGTCTTGCTTGGCACAGGTAGTGGTAGGATATATGTGCCTGAGGAACTGGTGCGCTGTGGGTAGGGTCTCATCCTCTGTCGTATGCTTCCCCTGCCAGCACCACTTCCTCGCTCCCACGTGGGTCCCTTATGGGAAGCTATCGGGGCCCCATCTAGATTGCCCATATGGGACCCAATAACTGTTTTTGCTAGGGGGTCGATGGCTGGGTCCTTTATGTTTCCTGTGTGGGCCATATGGTAGGGCCCATACAGGACCCCAAGAGATAGTGGGGCTTACTGCGAGTTCTGAGTGGTCTCTTTGTGGCGTATGTATGAGTTTGATGAATGCGCTATATGGGCTCACCATGGGCTCCGACTGAGTCCTCTATGGGGCCCACGTGGGTTTTGAATGGGTTCTACGTGGCTGCATATGGGCTTTACCTGGACCCTTAATGTGTTCCGTGTGGGCTCTTTCAATGACTATCAATTCGTAGCGGATTTTGTGCTGTTGGTACGGAAGTCGGACGTCGTTTGTTCATTGGTCGCAGCAGCCTTTGCCGTAAGCCCCGCCCGGCCAGGATGGCGGCGTCAGCTAGTGCGTTAGTGCCATCGGCACCCGTACAATGCAGTACCGCTGTTACCAGCCCGGTTAGGGTATTCCGTATCTCAAGATAGGCAGTATACACACGTCAGGTAGAATGAACGGACAACTATTACCGATAACTGTTATATTAGTGCGATTAGTAGCATGCAAAAATGAAGGTTCTTCACAGCTTCTTCATGTCATTGTTTAATTGTCCGGCTGTCTAGTTTTGGCAGAAACTCAGCCGAAACAGAGAGAGAGAGAGAGAGAGAGAGAGAGAGAGAGAGAGAGAGAGAGAGAGAGAGGGAGAGAGAGAGAGAGAGTGCAAAACTGCATTGATAGCAAAGACTGTAAGGGAAAGTAAAACTGTTCAGTTCGGAATTTAAGAAATTTAGAAGTTTAGCATTTAAGGAATCATGAATCAGGCGCGCGTAGAAGCAGACCTGTCGAGTAACCTACACGAACGAAACACAAATATTCCAGCCAGGGCCGTAGCCAGGATTCCACGGGGGGGGGGGGGACAAAATCGGATCAAGGGGGCCCTGGTAACAAACGGGGGCCCTCGCCAAGGGCGCATCCGGGATTTCGCCAAGGCGGGGGGAGGAGTGGGAGGTGGAGGCGAACGGTCTGCACGGGACTCCCATTCTTTTGCCCTTCAGATATGAAAATGACTTAATTTTGTTTTTTACCATATAAAATAACAGAAGAAATTCAAACGCGTCGCCTTATTTCAGAAAATTATGCATTTTGGTCCGAAATATAACAAAACGACGAGATTTTAGGCGGTGTTGACCTCCCTTTATTTCAAATGTGTCTGTATCTGGTCCAGGAGCCCGTCTTCCCCCCCCCCGCCCATGCCATAGCTTCTTTTGATATTTTTTTGTCAGGTTAGTTAGATTCCCTCTTGCACTTACGTGAGCACTTTTGGTGGTCTCGGGCCGTCTGCCGTGCCAGGACCATTTGGTGGTCTCAGGTTTCTTTTACAGTTTCACGTGTCCCTCGGGACGTCTCAGCCACCCCTTTGGCAGTTTTAGGAGCACCTCGGACAGTCTCAGGGACCCATCTGGAAGTTTTAGGGATGTTTAAGCCATGTCGGGTTCCCTCCTGTCGTCCCTGGGACGTGTTTGCCGTCTGAGGAGCCCCTTAGGCACCAAAAAAGGCCCTCTATAAGTCTCTCTCTCTGCCGTGACAGAGGCGCCTCTGGCAGTCCTCTAAGTCGTTTGGCCGTTTCGGGAGCAATCTTGACGTCGCAAGGTCTAGTGGTTTCAGGGGCCCATCTGGTCGTCTCAGTCCCTATTGCTAGGGACTTCTAGTTAAGAGTCTAAAAGTTCCCCCTGTAACCCTCTCAGTAGCCCCTGTGGTCCTGGGCACCCCTCTTATCGTCTCATCTTGTCATTTCAGGGGACCCTCTGGCAGTTACAGTAGACGTTTTGCCAATTTCAGGGCCCCTGTGCAGTGTCATAGGCCCTGTGAACGTCTCCGTTAGTCCCCATTTCTGAATCAGGGATCTTCCTCTGTTACATGAGGTATATCTGGCAGTCTTTTAGGACCCTTCTAACCGTAGCAAGGGGCTTTTGCTGGAGCTTCAGGGACCTCACTGGTAATTTCAGGGGGACCTTGTTATGCCAGCCCGCTTATTACACTCAGGGACCCTTTGGTCGTCATGCGCCCCGATAAAACCCAAATGTTGTCTCAGAAGCCCTCTTATCGTCTTTGCCTCGCAGGAGCTCTGCGACCTTTTTGGCGGTCTTAGGGATCATCTGCGGTGAATGGCCCATCTTGCCATCTCGGAAATCACCTGAGTTTCCCGGGGCCCCTGACAACATCAAGAACCCCTCAAGGTTTCGAAAAGGTCAGTGTAGCCCATCTGTGGCTCCCCTCGAGGGTGAGGTCACCGACGAATCCCCGTTCAGGGGGTCCCTCGGGCTGGCCGGGGCTGAAGTGTAAGGGTCTCATGCTCGCCTGTAAAGACGTTCCTGCCGACCTGGCAGGTGCCTCTGACAGGTCGGTAGGGACATCTTTACAGGAAAGCAGGGGCCCATGAATGATCGTTTAGGGACCCTGTTGGCCAGGGGGCCTGAAAAGGGTACCCTATCCGACTGTTAAGGGCTTCTGTCGACCTCTGGAGGCAGGGACGGGGGCGTTCTCCCAGACCGAAAGGAGGTTTCTTCAGAGGCTGACAGGGGCCCTTTATGGGCCAACAGGGGGCCCTCCCCAGACAAGCAGTGAACTCCCCTATAAGCTAGCAGGTGCCCCTAAACGCTCATTCAAACCACGGGCCTCTCTTCATAGCACACAAAGCCTTCTGGTACATTCGGTGTACGTTTCCTTCAGGTTCTTAAGCCTTCTTTAATGCTTAAAATATTGTTATTTTGCTTGAATTGCCTTTCGGATAGTGTAAGACACTCTGCGGGCACCTCACGCTACCCAAAGAACTGGAGCCCTCGGCCCCAGGAGGGCCTGTTTGGCCGCCAGGGAGGGTCATGGCCCCTTTGGCTCCCCTTGGCTACGCCAGTGATGCCAGTGCGAGATGTGGTGCCGAGATTTCATTTTGCTAGCGATAACAGGCCTCGACTATAGTTTGTCAAGACAACTGGCTTTGACAAAACGAATCCCTAGCAACCAACAATGTCAGCATAACGACCCAGCAGGGGTGTCGCTAACGGCTATATGCACGAGCTGTGATCCTAACCGTTTGCTGTTCACAGCTTCACTCTCAAACCCCCGTCACTCGGCAGGCACGAAGCCGATGAACAATGCTTTAAGTGCCCTTTTTGTCCGCATCGTGCCGTTATGTGCCATTTCCATCGGCATGACGTTGGCGAATCATCATCAGTCATCAATCACTAGTAATTTTTGATTGATAAGCCGTGCATAGAGCCAGTTCATACTCCTCTAAAGGGCCATTAAACACATCCAGACATTAAACTTAGATTAAACAAGGACATTAAACAGAGACATTAAACTCATCTAGCCCAAGTAGAACCTATTCGGAACCCATGTAGGGGCCGACATAGGACCCAGTTAGACCCCATGCTGGGCCCACATGGCACCCTCATAGAACCCATCCATACATGGCTGGGGATTTCTTAAAATGGAGGCTCCACATCATATTTCAGACCGTTTCTTTCCGTTCGTTGATGAAGGCCTAATATTAAAATCCCTGAATAATAGGAGGACCCCCATCCTTCCAGAATTATCAGCACACAAAATGCATACAAAAGCCACACGGGTCCATACAAAACTCGTACTGGGCCCACATAGGGCCCATACAGCACCCATGCTGGCCCACCTAAGGACCCATACAAGGCCCAGTCATCGGCTCGTCTACGACCCATGTGCTTAGCCCGTCTGGAACTAAGGAAAAAATGTGGCGATAGCTGTTTGGACCCATCAGGGCAGACTTGACCTGGTGCCCAAAGAGCTGCCTTGATTGGGGTTGTATGGGATTCAGTAAGTTGTTCTGGCTGAATAAGGGATGGTTGTGGTCTTGAAATAAATGTGAACGATCAGCATGAATCAATCTGTCACATGTTTAGTTGGCATGAACAATTACGTTTTCTATGCAGAGGTTCTGGGGGAGGGCGAAGACTATTTTCAGTCACTTTTTTCACATTTTCATTTCATGTCAATGCCCTGGGCCAATGTTCAGTTTCACTGTTCATGGGGAGGGTGCAGCTTCCCGGCGCTTCATTCTTTCCGTTGACTAATTCGATTGACAGCGACATACCACTTACGTTGATGCAGTTTGTTACAGAGGTCACTTGAGGCGAGTACGGCGGCCTTGTGACGAACCTGTCAGCGGCCCTTGCACAACATAAACAAGTCGGCGTTTCAAACAAGCTAAAACACTCGCTTTCTTCGTGTTAGTCCATGATCCAATGGAATCGTGCGTGCCGCCGCCGCGTTCGCGCGCATGCGCGCCCGCAAGTCTGCACCTGCACATGTCGTTCAAGCGTTCCCAGCGCAAGCCCATACTGGTCCCATGCATTTCCCGTAATGAGCCCACGTAGGTCCCGCATAGGCCACGTATAGATCCCGAATGGGTCGTAAATTTGACCAGGTGTTGAAACCATTTTTAATATTCAGGTCAAAACAAAATATTCCGAAGAAAATATTTCCACAAACATTGAAATGTTTCATAGGCAAGTCTATACTATTTCTATACTATTTCTTTATTAGTTCCGTAGAGGTCCCATTTTCGAAGCACGCTAAACAAAGTGCGTTGCTTTGTTATTCATGCTGTCTTGAAAATGGTGATCACGGCAGGATCCACTTGCAACACTCTTTGCAAGGTTGCTTTGCAAAGAGTTATTGCTGCAAAGGTTGTTGCAACTTTGCAGGATAAGCTCGTGTTCTGCCCTGCATTTTCTGGGTGGGGTATGAAGCCCATCGACGTTGTGCAAGCTGCCTAATGTGGCCGGGCTCCGTCCAGGTTGTCCAGTTGAGTCCCACCAACTTTTGTTACACTCTGTTTGCAGAGTCTCAGATGGGTTTACCACATGGGTCCCAGATGGTCTGATGACTGGGCCCTATATGGGCCAGTATGGGACCTGTATGGGCCTTGTGTGCGCCTCATGTGGGCTAGCCATGCTTGGGCTTTATGGGGGTGCTATGTGAGCTCAGCATGGGCTTCGACAAGATGTTATGTGGTTTCCGCATGAGTTCTGAATAGGAATGGTGTCAGCCTTCACCTTCAATGACCTTTAGCTCATTGAAGGCCCTCACCAAACCAGTAGAAGCCACGTAAAGCCCATTCAGAAGCTATGTATACAGAAACTATGAGGAGCCCACATAGGACCCAGTTAGAGCCCATGCTGAGCCCACTTCACAGCCCCTCCCCCTTATGCCCGCAGTTTTATCGTGTTCAGTAGCGCGGACGCAGCGAGCGAAGTGTCTTGCCGTGCTCCGTTTACGGAAACGCTTACCGGTGATGAACAAGAGGCTAGTACAACCTATTGCACATAGTCTGCTCAGCTAGTGGTTTTCGTATGATTTCAGTTCTCACCGGTCCCCCTCCCCTTTCAGATCCCTCTCCCCGTCTCTCGAGAAAATCCTGGTCGCGCCCGGGCCCACACGGCACCCTCATAGAACCAGTATAGAGCGCACAACATTGGATCGATATAACAGTAATCCTAAGCCCACACAGGGTCCATGCAGTGTCCAGCTGGTGAAATATTTCGTGGGTGTGCCCATGCTGGTCCCGTTAAGTTCCATCTCCGATCAGTATGCTGAAAAGAATTGTACTTGTCACGACACTGGCTCCGGTCTTTCAAATGGAAATGACCTAAAAAAGTACCGGAAAAGGTTTACTTTTTGGCATCGTATTTTTTGATATGTTATCTAGATTGGCCCACATAGGACCCACATGTACTACAAAAAAGCCCAGTCAGAGCCCGTGCCCACCTAGGCCCATCAAGCCCACACAACTCGACTGTAACTGTGCTTTTTGACAAACTTGTCAGCGGTCTTTGCACAGCGGCAGCAATGTGGCATTTCAGATAGGCTAAGACCTGCCATAATGGTCCCATCTAGGTCCCGGATAGGCCCCATATGAATGTTGACTTGGACTAGGTCTTAAAACCATTTTTCTTCTGCAGATCCAATTAAATGATTCCGAAAATGCAATTTCGGAAAGAAATGAAACGTTAAATAGTACGAAACGAAACATTGTTACGCGGGCAAGACTGTACTGGTTCCATATAGTTCCCAGCTCCGGGACCCACATGGGTCCCGTCAAAAAACGTCCGAGCCTGTGCCCGTTTTAGCTCATCGTAAGCCAGCTGGGGCACACATGTCCTGTGGGGTGTTGACTGAGGGCGTTGGAGGTGGTAGTTGCGGTTCGGAGCAGAGACGTGTGTGCAGGCTGCACGGTATGCGGCTAACTTGAACTCACCCGCAGTCCTCGTCATCCAGGCTGTCAGAGTGTCTCTCATCACTGTAGACCTCTCCACCGTCCTGTCGCGGCAGCAGGTGTCCTGAGGTCTCTTCACCACGTGGAGTTGGCCGGACCGGCGTCAAATTGTGAGAAACAGCTGACTGCAGACGTCCCGGTGGGGCTGGGCTTCTATTGGAATCTGGTGAGGCGAGTTGAGGCACGTGCGAAGGAGGGATCGGTGGCTCCGGGGACAGCTCTTGCCTGCGTCATCGCTGGTGGGGTGAGTTCTGTGCCCGGGGCGAACCGAAATGCAGCTTTTTGCTCTGATCATCCATTACATCTTCTTATATGGGTGATGTTGGTATGACTATAAAAAGTGGTAGAAATCAGATCAGTTCAACGAGTTCTGCATACCGCGTTCTGAGTTGCTTAGTTGAGATGTTCCATAAATGGGCAGGACAAAGCGCCCGGGTGTGCCTCGAATTATTCACAATGGTCCCCCGACTTCGATGACATTTGGCAAGCAGGTGTATCCATATATCATATGACATCCATGCTATTTTTAGTCTTCCGATTACCATATCCGGGTGACGGAATTTTCGAGTTTATCTGGAGAGGTGAATTTTCATTTGAATCGCACTTCAGATGCCAGTCCCGTTTGAAAGCAGATGGTTTGCTACATCCACTTTAAATACAAATAATCACTTCCGGTCTTCTGTTAACCCCGTGACTTCTTTGGGTCGTCCTCAAAAACATGTCCGGTTCGTGAAAGGAACTAAGACGTTGTACTGTTTTGTACCGGTGGATGGCTACGACGTCGCGGCATACTAGTTACCGGCATCTGCAGGTCACTGTGTGCACCTTGTATGCAAGTGGCGCCATATGTCTGTAGGTGTCTTTCAGCTGTGTTTCAGCTGTTTCACACGTCACCACACGTCACATGTCGCCAGCCAGCTGCTGTTTCTTGGAAACAGCAGCTGAAGCATGAGGCATACCTGCCTAGGTTGCAGGTTGTGGTGGTGGCTGAGGCCCGAGCGGTGATGCGTAATGTTGGCGTGACCATAACGGAATGTCGGTCAAACAGTCTTCTGGTGTTGACAGGACAGGGCGCACGCCTTAGCGGGCAGCAGCGAGCTAAGGTGTGTGTGAAGGTGTTGTGAGTGAAGTTGGGCCCGGACGAGGACTTGTTCTCGTTGAACGGAGTGACAGTCTTAGAGGATGACGCTCCGAGTAATCGCGTCGTGTCGAGCTTCATAGTTCGACTGTGAAATCCACTGGGATCTGTAGCACTGTTCAGGATGGTGGCGAGGAGCCTGTTTCTGGAGCTGTGGCGGCTAGGGCTCGGCTGGGATGATGTGCTCCCGCCCGCTGCAGGCGGCGCGGTCTTGTCTGGCAGGATGAAGGAGTCCCTGAAGCGGCCGCGTATCCCGCCCTGCTACTCAGCCCGCCGCCGGAGCCGCGGAGGGGGCTGCACGCCCTCGGAGACGCGTCGCCGAAGGGCCGCGGTGTGGCCGTGTATCTCCGCCGCCGCGGACGGACGGCACCGGTGAGGTGTCGCTCTTCACGGTCGAGGCCCGGCCGTCGCCCTTGAAGCGGGCCACGCCGCCTCGGCTGGAGCTGCCCGGGGGCTCGCTGGCTGCGCGTCTCGTGGTCGTCAGCCGGACTCTGCGGCTGCCCGCTGGCACGCCGACCCGGTGCCGGACGCCTGATCGCGCTGGGATGGATCGGGGGACAGCCCGGCGGTGGAGGCGGTTCGTCACCAGTCGGGTGGTGGTGATCCAGAGACTGGCGGCTCCGCACGACTGGACGCTCTGTTCGAGTGATGGCGATCCCGTCCACCTGACGAGCCGCGGCCTGCCTGCAAGGGGTCCGATCGAGTCCGAGATGTGGTTCTTCGACCGAGCTGGCTCGCCTCGCCTCGCCTCAGGGTCGGCCGTGTGCTGGTGAGGCAGTAGGGTCGTGTGCGGAGCTGAGAGCTGAGCTGAGGCAGCGCAGCGGACTGCTGCGGCGACGGACGGGTCGCCAGCAACGGAGCGGGACGAAATCCCTGGTTTGGTGACTGCCGGAGCTCAGCAGCCAGTGTTCGATGTTGGCGGCTTGTCGTCTTTTTCCAAGTCGGTCAGGATTATGGGTTTGGCGCGTCGTTTCTCGGCTGATGACGTCGTGCCAGCCAGACACAAGCTGCTGAGAGCAACGCAGCGGCAAGCGTATGCGGAGGAGATTAGGGCTTTGAGTACGGGAAAAGTTGTCCCGGAAAGCTGTGCTTTGTTTGGTCTCACGCCTTTCACGGGTGATGGCGGTCTGTTTAGAATCAAAGACATGCTGCAGTTGTTTGATCTCGTGCACGGGGATAAGTAGTGGCTCCTTCTGGCCAAGGGAGGCGTTGCCGAACTGCTGGTTCGAAATCAGCATCATCTGATGAGGTAGGCAGGGTGCCGTCCCTGATCGTCCCTGATCGCTGCTCTGAAATTAAGATCGTCAGGAGGTGTTTTGTAACTGTTAGAGAGCCCATAGACGGAAAATGTCGATCAGGGGCGAGAAACAAGGCACCTAGGACATCAGGGAGCTCTTCTGAGACTGCCAGAGGCTGCCCTTGAGACTGCTTACTAGCACTTTCTAGCCTTGGAGGTGGCCCCTGAGACGACCAGAGAGACCCCTACAACTGTTTAACCTTGATGCGTCCACACGGTTGAAACGACCACAGAGAACGTCCACACGGGCAAAGTCCAAGAGACTGCGAGAGGTGCCTCTTACACGGCGGTAGACTTATAGGGGGCCCTTTACTTCCTTAGGGCTGAGCGCGGGGCTGGGAATCGATGAAGGTTTTGATTTTTATCGATAAGCGATATAGTTTTACCCTGTTTATTGTTTGTCGATAAAGTTATCGATAAATTGGAGTGCGTTGTTGTTTTTGGAGAATACCTTAATGGGTGGGAATTTGGGAAGGGGTGGGGCCGGGGTTAGTAGGGGCACGTGGAGAACTCAAAAATTGTATCCTTTCAGTAAGCCGGATTCCAAAGACAAGTGAGGCGCATTGTCATGTTATTTTAGTGGTGTTGTAAATGTTTATGTCTGTCAGAATCTCCATTCTGTTTTTCTTCACAGTGACGTCATCCTTCATGCGATAAGTCTCCCCTCAGATGTCTGTGCGCGCAGGTCCCCATCCCGAGTGCCCTCCAGACACCCGGCCGGCTGCAGATCCCCACCCTTCTCCGGCCATCCTGGGGTATGAGCGCCGGGTCACCACTGGTCCTGCCGTGACTCCAGAGCGGCAGAGGCTGCGACGCCTGCCTCCCACGATCCGAGAGAAGGTCAGTGAGCGCCTTCGGCAGCGGAAGAGGGCAGGGGCCATTGAGAAGCGTCACCCGAGCCCACGGGTTTCTCCCATCGCAGCAGGTGGGAAACGAGATGGTTCAGTATGGCTCTGTTTGGGCCTCAGGCAGGTAAGTCGGGCGGTAGTAACCGATGGAGATCAGATGGATATCAGATCTCTCGCATGAAATTGATCATGCACAGACTACAGCGATGTAAGGCGTCCACAGTGATGGGTCTAAAGAATGTCTATCATCAGGTGCCCCTGCGTCCCACAACTTTTGTCATCCGTGAAGGGCTGTATAGGGATACCTGCTGTGCGTCTGGTGTGGTGTCGAGTGGTCCAGCATTTCAGGAGATCACGGCTGACATATTGGCCGGAGTGGAAGGAGTGGAAGTCTACTTGGACGATGTGGTGATCGCTGCCGCTACCCAGGCTGAGCTGAGCCTGATCACCGGATGGCCCCGAGTGCGGGTGAACACGGCCAGATGCAACTTCGGAGCGTCTTCCATCCCTCAGCAGTGGCTGCATCAGACCTGATCCTGAACGGGTCGCCCCGCTCATCAGCGCCGAGATGCCGAACAGTCCGGCCGCGTTGAATTCCTTCTTGGATGCCGTTAGTTTTAACGCAAAGTTCATCCAAGGGTTTTCTGCTCTGGTGGCGCCCCTAGAGAAGTTTCACTGGACGGCCGGCGGTCTCGTGTGTCGGCGCCGGCTCGGGCTGGGTACCGCCGCGGGCGTCGCTGCAGGCCGTCCCGACGAGCCGCGGCCGCGAGGGACGGCCGCCCCGCACGCCGGCGGCGTTCATATGGCGGCCGCCAAAATTAACATGTGCATTGCGTCGGTCGCGTGCCCCTTTCACTGTCAGACACCTGCTCCGGGTGAGCGCTGATGACGCCGGACCGCTGTCAACTGGACTTACAGGGCGACAGAGGTTTTAGAGAGGGAGAACCCCCTGATCGCCGAGGGCCCGTCGCTGGCCTTGTTTGATCGGCGCCTGCCCGCAGTCGTTGCCGCTGATGCCGGCGGTGCACGTCGTGAGTGCAGACCCTGGCGGAACGTGACTACTTCACGGTGGAGGTATTGGATAGCATTGTGTGATATTTGATTGCTGCGCGCTGGCGCCGTGAACGTCGGTGATCTTTTGACTCGCCACCGTGGTCTCGTGTCTGCAGAATGGTCCGGCCGCTGTCGGTCCTGTTATCGCCGCCTGCTGGGCCGCTGGTCCTGGACTGCTGGTCTGGCCGTCACACCGGAACGTCCGTCCCGCAGCTCTGGTACCAGTCAAACCGGGAGGGGAGCATCAGGAGAATCACTCGACACCATTCGTACACGATGGCACGGTGCAGGAGTAACTCACTAATGTTGCGTAACTACGGTCCTTGCTCAGGTTCAGCAGCGTAGAATATACCGGCATATGTTTATGATGCGTTTGTCTGTCTGATGCAGTTTATCTTTACGTTTTGTGAACGTTTTATCTTTTGAGATTCCGTTGTGCTTGCTACTCCGTTTCGCGAAGGCCTTATTTCGGCATCGCCACTCCTTTCCCGTCTTTGTTCTGCCCTTTTCGGCTGTGGTTCTCGCGTGTCGTCTGTGTAATGATTTTGTGTCAGGTTGTGCTGGACCAGGACGTACCACTGTGTGTGTGTGTGGTGCTCTGCAATAATGAACTTTAAAAACAGCGCTAGCACAGGTGTGGCTCGGTTTTCACTTCAGTTCACACTTGCCAACCTTTTCCGCAGCCAGAGCGTCAACGTCAGCGTCGACCTGGTGATGTCACTGCCTTATGCCGCGCCAGTGGGCCGATCCAGTCAGGAAGAGCTTTCTGGTGACCTGGTGTCGGTGTCCGTACGCCGACCTGCGCTAGTAATGGTGACGCGCGGGAGACGTGAAACGTGGGCGTGAATCCGACAGCAGCAGCATCCGGCTTCTCGTCGGCGGTGGAAGAGTGACGGCCGCGCCGTTGGCAGCACGTTTCGATGTGAACGCTGGCGCTGCCGTGTGCGGGGCGCAGTGGTGGCGCGGTGGCTCCGTCGTGTGCTGTCTTTTTTTGTTTGTTTCTGTTCTGTTACCGGAGTGCCAGGCTTGGAAATTCTGTTTGGTGCATGGACACTGTGTAATGTGCAGACGTTTGGGTGTTTGGGGCTGGTGAGAATGGCTTTATCAGGGGTTTTTGAGGTCTGGCGTGCCGAGCCCACTGCGAGTTTGACAACGGCCTGCTTCCGGAGCTCATCTCATGCCATTTAGTGAGCACTGGCCATCTCGGCCGGATTCTCGTCCACGCATGTGGTAGGTACCGTTGGCTGATCCCATGGGATACCGGAAGCATCTCAGGGACAAATGCGACCATGGACAGGCCTAAAAATGAACTGACAAAGGTACGACCGTGGTGGGCCACGGCAACTTTGCGGGGAAATTGCCCCGTGCGCCCGTGTTTAAACGTACAGCGTCGAGAACCCTGCTGTCCAGTCTTGAGTATGGAAGACCAGTCCACTTATTTTCCATTTCGTTTCGTGGATGCGAATTGATGTCTGATTCTGGTCTCCGGCCTGAAATGTATTCCGAGCTCCACACGCCACACCACACACGACATTAAGTCCAGCTGAACAGTTGTTTGCCGTTATGGGCAGGGCGCTCCCACCCCCCTCCGACCGCCTGTGGCCTCTGCGTTGAACTCTGATCTGAATTCCAGTCAAGACCAGGCGTGTGCTGCGGTGTCCCGCACATTGCGCTGCGCTTTGGAATCCTTGCGACGAAAAGAAATCCCCGACGCATTGTTAGCGCAGTTGTTCCGGCGAATCCGAGGGCTCCATCTCTCGCCGGCAGACGGCAGAGAGACGGGCGTATGACGTCAAGGAGGAGGGCGGTATGAGTGATACCTGACGTTCGTGCTGTTGCGCGGATCGGATCACCTCGATTGTGGGCCTGATATGGGCGTCCCGCGACACTGGTGACGTCTCTGAGGATGTGTTCTTAAGTGACGGAACCCCAGGATCAGGGTTGTCGGAGCTCTGCACCTTCCTCTTCCTCCTCCGAGAGGAACCCCTCTCAGAAAGGCCCCTCGCAGAGGGGCCTAAACGCTGGCATCATGGTTGGTTTCAGAGTGCAAATCTTTCAGCGAAGGCTGCCTAAATATCTAGTTGGTCCGCACCACTACGTTGCACGTACCCCTGTTGTGAGCGCGCCCTGCCGACCGCTCTGCCGAGTGACCGTAGCACCGCCTGCCGCCACAGGCGCTAACCACCGCCCGGTTACCAGCCTGACCCCGCCACGTGACTGGCTGTCACCCGGCGGGTACTGGGTACCTGATTGGCCGCTACGCTCCTGTGTGCGTTACATGATGTTACTTTGTATGATTGACCCTGAGAGGGGTATCAGTGTGCCTGATGACGTCACCGGCAATACACCGCTGCACGAAACGCCTGCCTCTCAGATGACCAACTGGAGACGACAAACACTCCAGCTACCGCGGATCTGGGCGCAGCGGTTGTTTGTGTCTTAGGGGGCACGGCCTGTTTGGCCCAGGTGTCCAAAGTGCCATGTCCAGTTTTGTGTCTCGAAAGGCGTTTGAGGGGGACGGACGGACCAGACGTTACCCCAGACGGACCAGGCGACGGCCGTCCGGGCAGTCGCTGCTTTCTTCCGCACTCTGTTTTTAGACTAAACGTACGCAGTATCGCTAGATGTGGGGACACACCCCCGAAACAAAAAAACATCGCCCCCGAAACAGCGATCCTTAATAGCAGCAGAACTGGATTACCTTAAGCGAACGGTGCCTAACATCCATTTCACACGAGGTCCGCACCCCGCACAGTTTCATTTGTTTGACGTTGAAATTCCTTGGGTAAACTGTTTTTAAGCAATTTGCCCTGAAGTTCTACGTGAAAGGCGCACCCAAGGGGCCTCAGGGGGGGCTGAGTCCTACTAACGACTTATATCTCACAAATGACTGGAGTTAAGAAGGCTGGAAGACGAATCACTGGAATGCTGTATGATTTTGAATAGTGGCTCAAAACATCGTTATTTTACTGAAACGTTTTACATTCGTGGGTTGATTTAAAAAAAAATTTGTGCTATTGACGATAAAATGCTTGTCCTCGGGTGTGTTCCATTTCATTTTCCGACTCATCATGTTCACAGTAAAAATGTCACTTGTGTGATCAAAATGGCAGTGAAACTGGCAATGCCCTCCCAAACATTTTGCGTTTCACAATGGGAAAAGAGCCACCATGAAAGCGAACTTGGTTATAAATGATCGGAAGTGGGATTCTACCGGTAAATCAAGGCCATGAACATTTTACCGCACGAGTTGCCATCTCTCTGGGGTGCCGGCATAGGCGCGGGAGCCATGGGGCCAGAGGGCTTTCAGCCTCCCAAATTGGGTGTTGACTGGAAAGAATCGACCCAAAATGCTTCTCTGCCCCCGAACTGCAGAATTCCGGTGCCCCTGGATACCGGGTATGGGCGGTACCCGACAATAACCTCTAGGTTACTGGTGCCCCATGTACCCCACGGTGGCGCCGCCCATTTTATGTAGCATGATATGTATATATGTAA
>CP099852.1:21182082-21224131 GCA_030062745.1 Capitulum mitella | reverse complement strand
CGGCGGCAGAGCTTCAGACAGCTGGCATGGTGTGCGGTTTTTGCCAGCAGGCGCACAGGTCTGAGGTATGCGATGTGATCAGAGGCCGCCCGGTTCTAGAGAACGGGGCCATGAGGCGGTGTTTTCACTGCTGGAGACCAGACCAGCAGTGAAAACACCGCCTGATGGCTCCGGCGAGAAAGTGCTCTGTGACTGGTGTTGAGTGTGGTAGCACAGTGTGACGTGCTGTCACAAGCTGTATGCTGGTCAGGCACAGTCGGTGCAGGGATCTGACACCAGCCAGCCAGCCAGGGCACCCGTGTCTCTGTCGTGCATGGTACTGTCAACTGCTCGTGTAACTATGCTTGGACAGAACGGAGAGCTAGTGCAAGCTGCTGTCTTTCTTGGCACAGATAGTGGTAGGCCTGAGGAACTGGTGCGCTGTGGGTAGGGTCTCAGCCTCTGTCGTATGTTTCCCCTGCCAACGCCAGTTCCTCGCTCCCACGTTAGCCCCTTATGGGAAGCTATCGGGGCCCCATCTGGACTGCTCATATGGGACCCAGTAACTGTTTTTGCTAGGGGGTCGATGGCTGGGTCCTTTATGCTTCCTGTGTGGGCCATATGGTAGGGCCCATACAGGACCCCAAGAGATAGTGGGGCTTGCTGCGAGTTCTGTGTGGTCTCTTCGTGGCCTATGTATGAGTTTGATGAGTGCGCTATATGGGCTCATCATGGGCTCCGACTGAGTCCTCTATGGGGCCCACGTGGCTTTTGAATGGGTTCTACGTGGCTGCATATGGGCTTTAAATGGACCGTTAATGTGCTTCGTGTGGGCTTTTTAAATGACTATCAATTCGTAGCGGATTTTATGCTGTTGGTACGGAAGTCAGACATCGTTTGTTCATTGGTCGCAGCAGCCTTTGCCATAAGCCCCGTCCGCCAGGATGGCGGCGTCAGCTAGTGCGTTAGTGCCATCGGCACCCGTACAATGCAGTACCGCTGTTACCAGCCCGGTTAGGGGATCCCGTATCTCAAGATAGGCAGTATACACACGTCAAGTAGAATGAACGGACAACTATTACCGATAACTGTTATATTAGTGCGATTAGCAGCATGCAAAAATGACGGTTCTTCACAGCTTCTTCATGTCATTGTTTAATTGTCCGGCTGTCTAGTTTTGACAGAAATTCAACCGAAAGAGAGAGAGAGAGAGAGAGAGAGAGTAAAACTGCATGGATAGCAAAGACTAAGGGGAAGTAAAACTATGCCTTTCAGAATTTAAGGAATTTAGAAGTTTAGCATTTAAGGAATCATGAATCAGGCGCGCGTAAAAGCAGACCTGTCGAGTAACCTACACGAACGAAACACAAAGATGCCAGCCAGGGCCGTAGCCAGGATTCTACCGGGGGGGGGGACAAAATCGGATCAAGGGGGCCCTGGTAAGAAATGGTGGCCCTCGCCAAGGGCGCATCCGGGATTTCGCCAAGGCGGGGGGGGGAGTGGGAGGTGGAGGCGAATAGTCTTCACGGGACTCCCATTCTTTTGCCCTTCAGATATAAAAATGACTTAATTCTTTTACCATGTAAAATAACAGAAGAAATTCAAACGCGCCACCCTATTTCCGAAAATTATGCGTTTTGGTCCGAAATATAACAAAAACGGCGAGATTTTAGGCGGTTTCGACCTCCCTTCATTTCATATGTGTCTGTATCTGGTCCAGGAGCCCGTCTTGCCCGCCCCCGCCCATCCCATAGCTTCTTTTGATATTTTTTGTCAGGTTAGTTAGATTCCCTCTTGCACTTACGTGAGCACTTTTGGTGGTCTCGGGCTGTCTGCCGTGCTAGGACCATTTGGTGGTCTCAGGTTCCTTTTACGGTTCCACGTGTCCCTCGGAACGCCTCAGCCACCCCTTTGGGAGTTTTAGGAACACCTCGGACAGTCTCAGGGAGACATCTGGAAGTTTTAGGGATGTTTCAGCCATGTCGGGTTTCCTCCTGTCGTCCCTGGGACGTTTTTGCCGTCTGAGGAGCCCCTAGGCACCAAAAAAGGCCCTCTCTAAGTCTCTCTCTGCCGTGACAGAGGCGCCTCTGGCAGTCCTCTAAGTCGTTTGGCCGTTTCGGGAGCAATCTTGACGTCGCAAGGTCTAGTGGTTTCAGGGGCCCATCTGGTCGTCTCAGTCCCTATTGCTAGGGACTTCTAGTTAAGAGTCTAAAAGTTCCCCCTGTAACCCTCTCAGTAGCCCCTGTGGTCCTGGGCACCCCTCTTATCGTCTCATCTTGTCATTTCAGGGGACCCTCTGGCAGTTACAGTAGACGTTTCGCCAATTTCAGGTCCCTTGTGCAGTGTCATAGGCCCTGTGAACGTCTCCGTTAGTCCCCATTTCTGAATCAGGGATCTTCCTCTGTTACATGAGGTATATCTGGCAGTCTTTTAGGACCCTTCTAACCGTAGCAAGGGGCTTTTGCTGGAGCTTCAGGGACCTCACTGGTAATTTCAGGGGGACCTTGTTATGCCAGCCCGCTTATTACACTCAGGGACCCTTTGGTCGTCATGCGCCCCGATAAAACCCAAATGTTGTCTCAGAAGCCCTCTTATCGTCTTTGCCTCGCAGGAGCTCTGCGACCTTTTTGGCGGTCTTAGGGATCATCTGCGGTGAATGGCCCATCTTGCCATCTCGGAAATCACCTGAGTTTCCCGGGGCCCCTGACAACATCAAGAACCCCTCAAGGTTTCGAAAAGGTCAGTGTAGCCCATCTGTGGCTCCCCTCGAGGGTGAGGTCACCGACGAATCCCCGTTCAGGGGGTCCCTCGGGCTGGCCGGGGCTGAAGTGTAAGGGTCTCATGCTCGCCTGTAAAGACGTTCCTGCCGACCTGGCAGGTGCCTCTGACAGGTCGGTAGGGACATCTTTACAGGAAAGCAGGGGCCCATGAATGATCGTTTAGGGACCCTGTTGGCCAGGGGGCCTGAAAAGGGTACCCTATCCGACTGTTAAGGGCTTCTGTCGACTTCTGGAGGCAGGGACGGGGGCGTTCTCCCAGACCGAAAGGAGGTTTCTTCAGAGGCTGACAGGGGCCCTTTATGGGCCAACAGGGGGCCCTCCCCAGACAAGCAGTGAACTCCCCTATAAGCTAGCAGGTGCCCCTAAACGCTCATTCAAACCACGGGCCTCTCTTTATAGCACACAAAGCTTTCTTGTACATTCGGTGTACGTTTTCTTTAGGTTCTTAAGCCTTCTTTTATGCTTAAAATATTCTTATTTTGCTTGAATTGTCTGTTTCGGATAGTGTAAGACACTCTGCGGGCACCTCACGCTACCCAAAGAACTGGAGCCCTCGGCCCCAGGAGGGCCTGTTTGGCCGCCAGGGTCCCGCTTGGCCTCCAGGGACGGGTCATGGCCCCTTTGTCTCCCCTTGGCTACGCCACTGATGCCAGTGCGAGATGTCGTGCCGAGATTTCATTTTGCTAGCGGTAACAGGCCTCGACTATAGTTTGTCAAGACAACTGGCTTTGACAAAACGAATCCCTAGCAACCAACAATGTCAGCATAACGACCCAGCAGGGGTGTCGCTAACGGCTATATGCACGAGCTGTGATCCTAACCGTTTGCTGTTCACAGCTTCACTCTCAAACCCCCGTCACTCGGCAGGCACGAAGCCGATGAACAATGCTTTAAGTGCCCTTTTTGTCCGCATCGTGCCGTTATGTGCCATTTCCATCGGCATGACGTTGGCGAATCATCATCAGTCATCAATCACTAGTAATTTTTGATTGATAAGCCGTGCATAGAGCCAGTTCATACTCCTCTAAAGGGCCATTAAACACATCCAGACATTAAACTTAGATTAAACAAGGACATTAAACAGAGACATTAAACTCATCTAGCCCAAGTAGAACCTATTCGGAACCCATGTAGGGGCCGACATAGGACCCAGTTAGACCCCATGCTGGGCCCACATGGCACCCTCATAGAACCCATCCATACATGGCTGGGGATTTCTTAAAATGGAGGCTCCACATCATATTTCAGACCGTTTCTTTCCGTTCGTTGATGAAGGCCTAATATTAAAATCCCTAAATAATAGGAGGACCCCCATCCTTCCAGAATTATCAGCACACAAAATGCATACAAAAGCCACACGGGTCCATACAAAACTCGTACTGGGCCCACATAGGGCCCATACAGCACCCATGCTGGCCCACCTAAGGACCCATACAAGGCCCAGTCATCGGCTCGTCTACGACCCATGTGCTTAGCCCGTCTGGAACTAAGGAAAAAATGTGGCGATAGCTGTTTGGACCCATCAGGGCAGACTTGACCTGGTGCCCAAAGAGCTGCCTTGATTGGGGTTGTATGGGATTCAGTAAGTTGTTCTGGCTGAATAAGGGATGGTTGTGGTCTTGAAATAAATGTGAACGATCAGCATGAATCAATCTGTCACATGTTTAATTGGCATGAACAATTACGTTTTCTATGCAGAGGTTCTGGGGGAGGGCGAAGACTATTTTTAGTCACTTTTTCACATTTTCATTTCATGTCAATGCCCTGGGCCAGTGTTCAGTTTCACTGTTCATGGGGAGGGTGCAGCTTCCCGGCGCTTCATTCTTTCCGTTGACTAATTCGATTGACAGCGACATGCCACTTACGTTGATGCAGTTTATTACAGAGGTCACAATCTTCAGGCGAGTACGGCGGCCTTGTGACGAACCTGTCAGCGGCCCTTGCACAACATAAACAAGTCGGCGTTTCAAACAAGCTAAAACACTCGCTTTCTTCGTGTTAGTCCATGATCCAATGGAATCGTGCGTGCCGCCGCCGCGTTCGCGCGCATGCGCGCCCGCAAGTCTGCACCTGCACATGTCGTTCAAGCGTTCCCAGCGCAAGCCCATACTGGTCCCATGCATTTCCCGTAATGAGCCCACGTAGGTCCCGCATAGGCCACGTATAGATCCCGAATGGGTCGTAAATTTGACCAGGTGTTGAAACCATTTTTAATATTCAGGTCAAAACAAAATATTCCGAAGAAAATATTTCCACAAACATTGAAATGTTTCATAGGCAAGTCTATACTATTTCTATACTATTTCTTTATTAGTTCCGTAGAGGTCCCATTTTCGAAGCACGCTAAACAAAGTGCGTTGCTTTGTTATTCATGCTGTCTTGAAAATGGTGATCACGCAGGATCCACTTGCAACACTCTTTGCAAGGTTGCTTTGCAAAGAGTTATTGCTGCAAAGGTTGTTGCAACTTTGCAGGATAAGCTCGTGTTCTGCCCTGCATTTTCTGGGTGGGGTATGAAGCCCATCGACGTTGTGCAAGCTGCCTAATGTGGCCGGGCTCCGTCCAGGTTGTCCAGTTGAGTCCCACCAACTTTTGTTACACTCTGTTTGCAGAGTCTCAGATGGGTTTACCACATGGGTCCCAGATGGTCTAATGACTGGGCCCTATATGGGCCAGTATGGGACCTGTATGGGCCTTGTGTGCGCCTCATGTGGGCTAGCCATGCTTGGGCTTTATGGGGGTGCTATGTGAGCTCAGCATGGGCTTCGACAAGATGTTATGTGGTTTCCGCATGAGTTCTGAATAGGAATGGTGTCAGCCTTCACCTTCAATGACCTTTAGCTCATTGAAGGCCCTCACCAAACCAGTAGAAGCCACGTAAAGCCCATTCAGAAGCTATGTATACAGAAACTATGAGGAGCCCACATAGGACCCAGTTAGAGCCCATGCTGAGCCCACTTCACAGCCCCTCCCCCTTATGCCCGCAGTTTTATCGTGTTCAGTAGCGCGGACGCAGCGAGCGAAGTGTCTTGCCGTGCTCCGTTTACGGAAACGCTTACCGGTGATGAACAAGAGGCTAGTACAACCTATTGCACATAGTCTGCTCAGCTAGTGGTTTTCGTATGATTTCAGTTCTCACCGGTCCCCCTCCCCTTTCAGATCCCTCTCCCCGTCTCTCGAGAAAATCCTGGTCGCGCCCGGGCCCACACGGCACCCTCATAGAACCAGTATAGAGCGCACAACATTGGATCGATATAACAGTAATCCTAAGCCCACACAGGGTCCATGCAGTGTCCAGCTGGTGAAATATTTCGTGGGTGTGCCCATGCTGGTCCCGTTAAGTTCCATCTCCGATCAGTATGCTGAAAAGAATTGTACTTGTCACGACACTGGCTCCGGTCTTTCAAATGGAAATGACCTAAAAAAGTACCGGAAAAGGTTTACTTTTTGGCATCATATTTTTTGATATGTTATCTAGATTGGCCCACATAGGACCCACATGTACTACAAAAAAGCCCAGTCAGAGCCCGTGCCCACCTAGGCCCATCAAGCCCACACAACTCGACTGTAACTGTGCTTTTTGACAAACTTGTCAGCGGTCTTTGCACAGCGGCAGCAATGTGGCATTTCAGATAGGCTAAGACCTGCCATAATGGTCCCATCTAGGTCCCGCATAGGCCCCATATGAATGTTGACTTGGACTAGGTCTTAAAACCATTTTTCTTCTGCAGATCCAATTAAATGATTCCGAAAATGCAATTTCGGAAAGAAATGAAACGTTAAATAGTACGAAACGAAACATTGTTACGCGGGCAAGACTGTACTGGTTCCATATAGTTCCCAGCTCCGGGACCCACATGGGTCCCGTCAAAAAACGTCCGAGCCTGTGCCCGTTTTAGCTCACCGTAAACCAGCTGGGGCACACATGTCCTGTGGGGTGTTGACTGAGGGCGTTGGAGGTGGTAGTTGCGGTTCGGAGCAGAGACGTGTGTGCAGGCTGCACGGTATGCGACTAACTTGAACTCACCCAAAGTCCTCGTCATCCAGGCTGTCAGAGTGTCTCTCATCACTGTAGACCTCTCCACCGTCCTGTCGCGGCAGCAGGTGTCCTGAGGTCTCTTCACCACGTGGAGTTGGCCGGACCGGCGTCAAATTGTGAGAAACAGCTGACTGCAGACGTCCCGGTGGGGCTGGGCTTCTATTGGAATCTGGTGAGGCGAGTTGAGGCACGTGCGAAGGAGGGATCGGTGGCTCCGGGGACAGCTCTTGCCTGCGTCATCGCTGCTGGGGTGAGTTCTGTGCCCGGGGCGAACCGAAATGCAGCTTTTTGCTCTGATCATCCATTACATCTTCTTATATGGGTGATGTTGGTATGACTATAAAAAGTGGTAGAAATCAGATCAGTTCAACGAGTTCTGCATACCGCGTTCTGAGTTGCTTAGTTGAGATGTTCCATAAATGGGCAGGACAAAGCGCCCGGGTGTGCCTCGAATTATTCACAATGGTCCCCCGACTTCGATGACATTTGGCAAGCAGGTGTATCCATATATCATATGACATCCATGCTATTTTTAGTCTTCCGATTACCATATCCGGGTGACGGAATTTTCGAGTTTATCTGGAGAGGTGAATTTTCATTTGAATCGCACTTCAGATGCCAGTCCCGTTTGAAAGCAGATGGTTTGCTACATCCACTTTAAATACAAATAATCACTTCCGGTCTTCTGTTAACCCCGTGACTTCTTTGGGTCGTCCTCAAAAACATGTCCGGTTCGTGAAAGGAACTAAGACGTTGTACTGTTTTGTACCGGTGGATGGCTACGACGTCGCGGCATACTAGTTACCGGCATCTGCAGGTCACTGTGTGCACCTTGTATGCAAGTGGCGCCATATGTCTGTAGGTGTCTTTCAGCTGTGTTTCAGCTGTTTCACACGTCACCACACGTCACACGTCGACAGCCAGCTGCTGTTTCTTGGAAACAGCAGCTGAAACACGAGGCATACCTGCCTAGGTTGCAGGTTGTGGTGGTGGCTGAGGCCCGAGCGGTGATGCGTAATGTTGGCGTGATCATAACGGAATGTCGGTCAAACAGTCTTCTGGTGTTGACAGGACAGGGCGCACACCTTAGCGGGCAGCAGCGAGCTAAGGTGTGTGTGAAGGTGTTGTGAGTGAAGTTGGGCCCGGACGAGGACTTGTTCTCGTTGAACGGAGTGACAGTCTCAGAGGATGAGGCTCCTACTAATCGCGTCGTGTCGAGCTTCATAGCTCGACTGTGAAATCCACTGGGATCTGTAGCACTGTTCAGGATGGTGGCGAGGAGCCTGTTTCTGGAGCTGTGGCGGCTCGGGCTCGGCTGGGATGATGTGCTCCCGCCCGCTGCAGGCGGCGCGGTCTTGTCTGGCTGGACGAAGGAGTCCCTGAAGCGGCCGCGTATCCCGCCCTGCTACTCAGCCCGCCGCCGGAGCCGCGGAGGGGGCTGCACGCCCTCGGAGACGCGTCGCCGAAGGGCCGCGGTGTGGCCGCGTATCTCCGCCGCCGCGGACGGACGGCACCGGTGAGGTGTCGCTCTTCACGGTCGAGGCCCGGCCGTCGCCCTTGAAGCGGGCCACGCCGCCTCGGCTGGAGCTGCCCGGGGGCTCGCTGGCTGCGCGTCTCGTGTTCGTCAGCCGGACTCTGCGGCTGCCCGCTGGCACGCCGACCCGGTGCCGGACGCGTGATCGCGCTGGGATGGATCGGGGGACAGCCCGGCGGTGGAGGCGGTTCGTCACCAGTCGGGTGGTGGTGATCCAGAGACTGGCGGCTCCTTACGACTGGACGCTCTGTTCGAGTGATGGCGATCCCGTCCACCTGACGAGCCGCGGCCTGCCTGTAAGGGGTCCGATCGAGTCCGAGATGTGGTTCTTCGGACCGAGCTGGCTCGCCTCGCCTCGCCTCAGGGTCGGCCGTGTGCTGGCGAGGCAGAAAGGTCGTGTGCGATATCCTCGATGCTGTTGCTCTGTCTGTAACTCGGGCCTGCTTGCAAAAAACATACTCTGATCGCGCAATCAAACCACCTGATATCTTCCAACGTCAGCCGCCCCATGGACCGGCGATATCCTCGATACTGTTGCTCTGTCTGTAGCTCGGGCCTGCTTCCAAAAACATACTCTGATCGCGCAATCAAACCACCTGATATCTTCCAACGTCAGCCGCCCCATGGCCCGGCAATATCCTCGATACTGTTGCTCTGTCTGTAACTCGGGCCTGCTTCCAAAAACATACTCTGATCGCGCAATCAAACCACCTGATATCTTCCAACGTCAGCCGCCCCATGGCCCGGCAATATGCTCGATACTGTTGCTCTGTCTGTAACTCGGGCCTGCTTCCAGAAACATACTCTGATCGCGCAATCAAACCACCTGATGTCTTCCAACGTCAGCCGCACAATGGCCTGGGAATATCCTCGATACTGTTGCTCTGTCTGTAACTCGGGCCTGCTTCCAAAAACATACTCTGATCGCGCAATCAAACCACCTGATATCTTCCAACGTCAACCGCCCCATGGCCCGGCAATACAGTTCCGGATCGTCCTTGTCTGGTATCGTAGGCATAATACTTAACCTCCCAGGGACCTGAGGACAGGTCAGAATTTGCAGCCGGTTGTCGACTTTTTCCGATCCGTCATCTTACTGGGATACGAATTATCCTCGATATTGTTGCTCTGTCTGTAACTCGGGCCTGCTTCCAAAAACATACTCTGATCGCGCAATAAAACCACCTGATATCGATTGAAATCAATCTGAAGATTAGAAAAGGGAACGCATTTTATTTTTTAATCGACTGATGAATTATCTTGGAAACTCGAAGACATTGCGAATGCTTACCTCATATGGTCCAATATTACCCCGGCATCAGCTGGGGGTGTCAAATAGGGCAACCCCTCGGTTTTTCGTGAATAACTTCTACACCATTGGAGTCAGCCCAACCAAATTTTCAGTACTTGTTCATTAATCAATTTTACGTATTCCGACATCACAGCCATGACCAAGGTAGGTCAGATCATGGAGATATAGCGTCATAAGTGAACCCTTGTATACATGTTTTCGTCTCTTCGGAAGGTGGCGCGAACACGCTTGTTTTTTTTATAATATTTGCGAATACAGTGAGTGAATTATTTGGATTTACATAGGACACGGTCCCCTAAGAGATATAAAATCGTCACACGTCAACATTAAAGGTTCTGCCAGGTCAAATGTATGATGAGACCTGGAATGATTTGCCTTGTGGGTAAAAGAAGTGGTTGTCGCTGACCTTCCCCATCGTTCAGGCCAGACAAGTAAATCTATGTGCGCCTCTTAGCACGGTTAACCAAAGACAACGTGAGGTCATTTCAGGTCACGTCATAGGTAGATGTCAAAACGAAATGAAATACAACATTGTTTGTGGAAGATCGTTGAGTAGAAACAGAGAGCAATTATTGTTCCTAGTTGCGAAAGGAAAAATGTCTACCTGTCTTCACCCGTCTTGACCTTGACCCGGTAAAGAGAAGTCAGAGCAGATTTAGTCATCACGAGACCTCATTTCAGTTCTGCACTTGATGCAGTTAACAGTCCCAACGAATAATCATTGCTCTTTGTCAGGAAAAGTAATGCAACCTTATCTGACTTCACCTAGATTGCCCTTTTATTTTCCGAATCGCAAGACTCAGGGATATCGATTGGTGGTATACCGATTCAGATCCGACGGTTACATCCTCGGACAGCAGGGGGTGCCCTTTTTGACCCCCCAAATGGTCGCGGGTACAAAAAAAAAAACACGGCAGGCGGTGCCGGTTTAATTCACAAATCTTTGAGGAATGCCCAGTCAGTATTACGCATACAGAAACAACCATAGAAGGATAGAAAAGTACATGAATGGATAAGGGACGCCTTAGGCCCGGTCCTCACCGCTCCACTCCCTTCGGCGTTCTCCAGGGACGTCGCACGGGCGTCTAATGTGCATTTGTGGCGCGGCGGGGACATTCTGCTGTGAGTTGTTTGCGCCCGCTGGAAAGCCAACGTAGGCACGTGATTTTAATAGTAGAAATTATGTACGCACCTATCAGATATCTACCTGACCAAGTCGCTGGTGGGTTTGGAAAGGGGTGTGAAATGAAGGGGACATGCTTATGTTCTTGCTTCTAGATTTTGAGGAACATAAAGAAAGACCGGCTTAAACGTGGTGTCCACCGGCTTTGCTGGAACGCTCGACTCGAGGAGAGTTTGAGGTTTTCACGGATGTGGAGAAGGATAGCGGTCCGTTGGAATTTCATGCTGACGAGAGCCTGCGAATGGTTGGTCAGAGACTCTAATGCCATCATACCAACTATCGGAAGCCCGTCTCAGCTGCTGAACGACTGGCTGTCGCCATCAGGTTTGTGCACATTACCTTAAACTGGTGAAATTTTTGTAAAGTGTTAATTTTTTACGATTGTTTACTTTTCTTCAGTCTGCAAACATTCACAAATAAGTTAGTGAGATGTACTGGGGAGCCTGAATTTCAAATGGAGTAGGAAGCTGCCCCATTTGAGGAAGTTCACCCCAGAATGAGTAATTCTCAACATTGGGGCACCTGGCTCCCATTCACACAGCTCTGCTCCGAAATTTCAAGAAAGGCTTCTTGAACTGTCTATTTATTTTATGTCTGCCTCTGACATCATGCAGTGCCTACCTCAACTGATGGAGCTGTTTTTACCTGTGCCAATATGAACAACAGGAAAATAGGAGACTGCCAGATATAACCCATGTAACAGAGGAAGATTACTGATGCAACCGTGGAGACCACCGGAGACGTCCAGAGGGCCCATGGCACTGCACAGGGGCTCTTAAATCGTCAGAAGTTCTTTTGTAACTGCCAGAGGGCCCATAAGGCGGCAAAAATATTCCCCGGAAACGACAAGCAGGGCACCTGGGACAACAGGGATTCAACTGAAATTGCTAGAGACGGGTCTTTGAAACTGTTCATTAGCGGTCTATAACAAGAGGCCCTTGAGACGACCAGAAAGGCCCCTGAAACTTCTAAATCTCGAGACGTCCAGACAGCTCCTGAAACGGCCAAAGGACCCAGAGCATTTCCAGACGCGCCTCTGTCGCGGCAGAGAGAGACTTATAGAGAGACGTTACTGCCCGTTGAGTTCCTTAGACGGCAAAAATTCCCCAGGGATGACAGGGGGAACCCAAGCGCAGCTTCGACTGCCTCAGCGCTCAGAGTTGAGAGACCTCGACCGTGAAATGGCGGTGCCGTGCAGGCGCAAGTCCTGATGAGAACATGTTCGATGACATGTAAGTTTACTACAATCGATACGGAAGAGACGAGGGACGCCGTCCGGCTGACGGCGGACGGACACCGTCGTCGGAGCGCTCGTCTTTCAAGGCAGATAGATCGCCGAATAGGACCAACCGGTCCGGAAATCGTTTGATGCTGGCGCCGGGAGACGTCGATCAGCGGCCGGAAACATCAGTTATCGAGCAGTGAAATTGCGACAACGATTTTCCGCACACGCATCGCATTTATTTGCGTGTTACGCTGTAAACACTTAGAGGGTTCACCCTGCTGCTCATGCAGTCCACGTCACCAGGCCAGCCTTTGTTTAAACTGCGAAACTGTCGCGATCCGGCATCTAGAATGCACCGTACCGAATCTAGCTCTTCAGTGTAGTCCGACTCTATTGTACGGGCGTCGCGAGTTCTGGGTGATTTTTCGTCTTCTCGTTTTTATTCTGTAACACGCAACAGCGGAAGCATCGGTGTCTCTCTGGAGATGGCAGGCAAACGCGATATTTACCTTGTATCTTTCCATGCACCGTCACAGCGTTAATGCTAAATGTCGCCCAAAGTTGGGGGAGGGCAGCTCCCCCGCCCCCGGTTCCTACGCCCCTGTGCACTAGAATTCGTGGTTATTCACATAAAAAGACAAATAAATCCCCCCTAACCAACTAACAATGGAAAAGTCCCCCAAGCAGTCAGCGCACTAACTACCTGAGGAAAATAATCAGCTGCATTTACGTCGGAAACGTTGTCTTTAAGTCAGAACAGCTGCTACCAAAATATGAACCCAACTAATTGAAACGGCAACCAGTTATCCCATGGCTCAAGACTACGCTAATCTGACCGTCTTTCTGGGATCAAACAGTAGGGTTTCGGCTCACAGATCAACGACTTCTCTTCGTTGATGGCGAAGTCGTGAGTGAAGCCGTCGGGGAAACGAAGCCGATACCTCTGCACCACTCTGGTGACAAACAGGAAGAGCTCGGCTCGTGCCATCGACTCGCCAAGACAGGACCGCTTGCCGACGGAGAACGGCATGAGCGCCCGGCTCGGCCGGACCTTGCCGTCGGCGTCAAGGAACCGTTCCGGCCGGAACTCGCCGGGCTTGGGGAAGTGCTGCTCGTTCTGGTGTACGGCCGTCAGCAGCGACACGATATGTGCACCTCGGGGCACCGTGTAGCCGCCCAGCTGAAGGTCTTCCTCGGCGATGTGCCCCACCCCGATGGGCGTGATGTTCGCCAACCGCTGGGTCTCCATCAGCACGGCCTCCACGTACGGCAGCCGCGGACGGTCGGCCAGGGTCGGTAGCCGGTCGGCGCCGACCACGTGCCGGATCTCGTCATAGAGCCGCTCTTGTACGTCCTGACGCGAGCACAGGAAGCAGAAGGCCCAGCGCAGCGTGGTGGCCGTGGTGTCAAAGCCGGCGAAGAACAGGTCGATGATGCAGCGCAGCAGGTGCCGGTCAGTGAAGAGCTGCGGCCGCCGGCGCTGCTCCTGCAGCAGACAGTCGATGTAGTCGCGTGGCTCGCCGTCCAGGTCCACCGTTTTTCGGTGCCCCTCGATCGCCGGCCTGAGCAGCGTGTCGATCGGTACATGGAAGAGCTTCAGAAATTTGTCCAGCCCCGTGAGGCGGTACGGAAGCTTTCGCACAGCAGGAAGCGCGCCGACGATGGCGAAAACCGCTCCTAGGCTGAACAACTTTTCCATACTGTGCATGACTTCCAGGGCCCTGGGGTCATTCAGGCTAAGGCTTTCTCCCGCAACCATGCCCCAGATGATGTTGAACACGGCCACGTTCAGGCTCTTGTCAAGCATCATTTTGGTACCTTCATGGGAGGTTATAACGCCCTCCATGTATTGGGTGATTTGATCGTGCATAACTTCTTCCAACTTCGACTTCCCCATGCCGAGGTTCCTGAGATGGAACAGCGTAAACCGACGTGTCTCATGCCACAAATCCCCGCTGGTAAAAAAGATTCCCTTGTCAGCATAAAACAGCTCGAAGGCCGCGTTCTTCATTCTAGCGGACGCTTCAGGTTTGCTGTAGGCTTCTCTGATTAGTTCCGGGTCAGAAAGAACCACGACCGTCTCCAAACCCACTGTGACCTTGTAGATGGGACCGAACTCCTTGTACCACTTCATGAAGGACCGCTCCTGGTGTTTCCAGTTCATGGAGAGTGCCTGGCCGATGAAAGGCAGTCCTTTGGGACCTGAAACAACAATGTCGATTCGTTTGATCACTTCGCTAAACTCCATTTGCCAATGTGTGACAGCGTCAGTTTATGCTAGTCACAAACTGAGTAACAGAAACATCGCAGCAATTTTTTGCTCGTAGATTATCCCTGACAATAAGACCGTCTTCTGAAAATTTAACAACTCCTGTGAACTTCTACAGCTAGCTTCGGGTCAGGGAGAGCAACGATACTTTTGCTTCTTAGAATCTCTGCTGCAAATTTAAAAGGTCCAATTTCACGGCGATTGCTTTCTAGCAATTCCCCTAGCCTGGCTGATCGCCCCAAATGTTTTAAAATTTCATGGGGTAACCTTATGGAGCATTGGAATAGCCACCTCCGTTGCTCTGGTTCACGAAAGACATTCATGAGCAAGACAACCACAGTTCATGTCAAAAGTAGCACCCACGCTTCGTACAAAACGTGGTATGTTGATGGCAGAGGCGGCTCGTCATAAGAGGCGACGGAGGTAGTCCCTCACCAAGAATAGCAGAAGATGTGGAATTAAAATCATACATAATCTATGTCTAACAATATCGTTTATAGAACTCAGTGCATCATTAAACAAGAATAATCTGCTCTTTTTGCTCCGCTTTCATTAACATAGCAGGGAACAAGCTCACAAAGATGTCCCACGCCGCACCACATCCCCACCTCCGCATCCCCCGCAAGGATACGGCACAAGGCCGCGACAGAGGCAGCTAGCTTATTCGCGTCAGCCAATTCTAAAATCCTGCGCAAAACAGCGCCCCTGGTGATCGTCCGCGAAACTGCACTTCGGCCGCAGCCAACGCAACTGACAGACATCCCGTGAGACGAGACGTAGTACTGACTCCAACCGCCGCCGGTGCGGCGCCACCGTCGGACTCACCGACGAAGGATGCTCGATTACGCGAGATAGCAGCAGTGGCGGAGAAAGAAAGAGGGAAAGTCCATGGCTGCGCTAAAAGCATTGTTTGCAGGGCAACCACAGGCGTAGGAACAGGGATGGCGGGGTGCGTGGCCCCCACTTTTTGGAAATTTAACATTAGGCCTATGGGGAAAACGTCTCTGCCCCCCGCCCCATCCACTTTTCTGGATGTTCCAACGTTCCCTTGAACAAGCATTGATTAACACACCATATACTAACATTTCGCATTTATTCAAAATGTTAGGCGTACTGGAACTGTGCACATGTGATTCAGTAACATGATTGTATGCCACCACTAGTCACGATCATTTCTCTGCCCTTGAAAAGGGAGAGAACTTTCTGCCTGGAGCGCTGGACGCGAGCGTGATGTGATTGTTTTCATTGCGCGGATTCGAGTAGATGCTCAGGTTGTCCTACCTTTGTCTACAGATAGGGACTACACACCGAGAGTGATGCGTCAACATTTCATTTTTTGATTTACGTCTATCTGAGCAGGGTCGGATATCATTCATACGGTCTAACCCTCGCCCGTATAGAGCTTTCTGCAAAACGTAAGCGTATGGGTGTCGGTACGAACGCCCCCGGCCACTTCCACGCCGTGTGTCCTAGAGCGTCGCGAAAAAAATGGCTTGTTGCGCGTGACGAGATCTCGCGACTGGTATCTCTTTTTAAGGTCTCAAGTCAACCTATCACCTTCCAGATCGGGTCAAAAGTCAAAATTGGCAGAAAGTGGTACTTTTCCGAGATAAAGCGCAAATGAACGCCAAAAAATAAGCGATGGTCAAACAAAACGGGCGTCGTAGTGTTCGTCAATCAATTATGAGTCTATCTGAATCAATTATGAGTCTATCTGTAAGCTACATGGTTGTATTTTACCCACTGTATTTTAGCCATGTCATGTTAGGTCAATCCTTGTCATGCAGGGTCGTCTGCCTAAATGCTTTCTTGGAGCTGCAGAAGCATTTTTGTAGGTTAGGATGTTGAAGTAAGATGTAGTATCTCAATTAAGAAGCACTATTGTCAAGTAACATATAAAGTTTGCCTTAGGTCATCCAAAGTTATTTAAAGCCGATGACATAGAATGACCTCAGATCAGCTAAAAAATCGTAACTTAGGCGCTTTAAACGCGTTCTTTGAGTTCATATCCAACACCAAATCTAATTTTAGGCATGCCGTGGTATTGCAGCGTCATCACGCCGCGGTCGAAGCCGCTCCGCCCGTCGGTGCAAGAAAGGCGTTCGCTGCATTGCGCCCTCTTTTGATGAAATAAAAGATAAATTGCACAGAATTCGAATTGATCGATTGCTCACAACTCAAGCAATCCGAATATATAGGTTGTTTTGCGAGACCTATTTCCTATTGCATTCCCAAACATCAAACGTAACGTGTTTCCCGTCGTAAATCATGGCCTCAGTTTACACCCTACGCAATCCCGGTAATGAGCATAAGCCTATTAAATCTATGCATTGTCTTATAGACATGGAATTTAGAGTCGACTGATATCTATTTTATTGTATTTGTGCACTTTAACCGTCTTACAGTGAGACGAAACTGATACCGTTGTAAACCGGCCGCGTCTGCGCGCGAAAACGGCTGTCATGGTTCCCGTTATGGCGCCATAGCTCTTTACCATGGCAAAGCAGAAGAAAATTTTTCATCATAAGATGCAGAAAGGATGCCCAAAGGTACACAAATTTCGGATGGATCACACAAACCGCTCGGATGTTGCCCTCGAAAACCTCGGGGGGATTGCATCAATCCCCCATCCCTATACGGACGATGGTTAATAGTTACACAACTTATATAAGAAAGACAGCCGTTTATTAGACAGTATGGCATGCCTAACACTTGCGCTGTGCCTCAGGTGTTTGTGAGACCACAAGCTGCCACTGGTTTATGTCACACTGAGAAAACGACTCCAAAACGTCTTACAGTTATTTTCTATTCTTATTTATTTATTTATTCATTTATTTACGTATTTTTGTTGTATTCTATTTTACTGTTTTATCTACTTATTTCAGTTCTTCTTTCAAGCCAGTTTTAGGTATAACATTCTAGCTTGAGTCCTCTGCTGAAGCTCTTGCTAAACCAATTTCTGTATGGAAATGCAGGGCTCATTGTAAACCAGCAAATGTTCTATAATCATCATTCATGAAGGCGGTACACGGCAAGAAGGGCTGCTGATCTCATGTTTGCGCATTCGGTTTATCGTGAGACACGTTACTGGTCTCAACGGATCAAGTCGCAACGTGTTTTGGGGCGCATGCAGCACTGAGCTAGCGAACTTGAATCGGCGGCTTTGAACCAGCAACTGACTTCCATTGGTGGTTGTAGTGAGGTGGTTGAGTGAAGTGGTCAGCTTGAGCACCAGCGCAGCAAAAGAGGGAGGGGCCGGGGGTCCACCTTAGGCCCGCATTTTTGTGAAAACCATCGTACATTGTCTTCCCAGCAGCCGGTTTTGGCATGATTTCACTTCACAATGAGCTCCGCCCCCCCCCCCTCTTAATACGTTTAAGAGTGTGTGAAACCACGGCTTTAAAGTTGGACACCGAAACCCGAAGGCAGGATATTTTGAGAATGGCGTTGGACATTGAGACCGGTGGCCATTCTCATTGAGGAAAAAGTGAGAACCATGGCTATTTTCAGAGACCGGTGGGGATTTCCATTTCCCTAATCAAATCAAACCACACGCTTTCATTAGCCTGGTGAGAGTCATTTGAGAACGTTTTCACTCTAGACTGGTACCTGGTCTCGTATGCAACCACTTCTAACAGGTTTCTCGAGAGACCAGGTGAAGCCAGGTAGTTTCACATGAGACGAGGTACAAGTCTCGAGTGAAACCGATCTCAAATGAGTTCTCCCAGGGTACTGAAAACGTGTGGTCTGATATGAGAAGGGAAAATGAGAACCCCTACCGCTCTTTGATACCGGCTACCGGTCTCACTTTTTCTCAGTGTAACTCTACTTGCTTCACTTATTGGTAACCTGAGCCCAGGGGAAATGCATGCCAAGTGTTCGAGTCGAAACAGCTATCAGACAGTGGTTGGCGGATGGATGTTGTTATATCACGACGGAAGAACAAAAGGTGTACCAATGAAACTCACATCACGTTGAAAGCTCTTAGTGACAATGATTCCCATCGCGGGGACCATAAGTAATCTGGTTCAGGCTAAAGGGTACACTTACGAGAAGTTGAAACGTAACGTGTAATGATAAACGACACTCAGCTATGGTTGATAAATGACCAGTGGGGCAGCCAGGAGGGAGCGGGGGAGCGGGGGACCCAGGTCCCGTCCTTAAGCCCGCATTTTTTGCGAAAACCATTGCACATAGTCTTCCCAGCAGGCGGTTTTCGTACCATTTCAGTTCACACTGGGCTCCAGGTCCCCTCCTTAAGAAAATCCTGACTGCGCCACTGTAAATGACGCCTGAGCCTAATGCTATGGATATGCGACGCCCTCTCCCCAAATTCACACACACACATACACGTACACGCACACTCTTACCCGGAGGATGACCTTTCGCCTTGCTCCGAGCGAAGAATGCATAAGTAGCGAGCGCCACCACGAACAGCAGTACGGCAAACAGCATGTTGAAGATCCTAGCTCCACGCTGAGGTCGTGCGGAGTTCAGCCTCTTGAGGACGCTGAGGATGCTCGATGCCCTGACGAGGATACGCCGGACAGCTAGCTGGCTGTC
This sequence comes from Capitulum mitella, assembly GCA_030062745.1. NCBI lineage: Eukaryota > Metazoa > Arthropoda > Thecostraca > Pollicipedomorpha > Pollicipedidae > Capitulum > Capitulum mitella. The sequence goes on along the minus strand of CP099852.1, from coordinate 21,205,247 downwards.
TGCTGCAGACTACGACACGACGGACGCCGCAGTTGCGTCGCTCTCCGAGTCCGGCCGCAGAGCGTCTGATCTGCGGCGCCTTCCGTCGCGACGGTGCCAGTCCCTCGACCTTGGCCAGCGGGTAGAGCTGCAGGTGACGCGGCTTCACTCGCCCGGCCCACGACGTGCGCGCGAAAGGCTATGTAAAACAGACACAACGCTCCTGTCTAAAGAGGTGTGACAACAGCAATCGGACTGCAGCGACCGCCATGACGCGTCTGTGGATTTGGCGGCCGGCCGGCCTCCATAAAACACACAGATAGATGGTGCTAAATATCGCAAACTGTTAGTCCGATAGAGAGGGTGGAGGTCTCAAACTGATGCATGCTACCTTCTCTTCATATCTGATCCATAACGGCGTAGCTGCATAGCCAATAAGCGATACAAGGCGGGTAGCGGTGGCTGCTTAGTGGCTATCGATCGATCGGCGGTCGTGTTTATCACGTTGACGTACCGTGATACTGCAACCTATGAGACCAAGGCACGGTTCCAAATGGATTCAGGAACGTAGCAAAGTGAGGGGGGCCATGGGGGCCATAGCCCCCTGAGACAAGCGGTCTACATTGGATATAAAGCGATTTCGGACGAATACGAAAGTGCTCATATTTATTTTACAAAAACAAACGTTACATGTATTACTGTGGGTTAAAATGAGTCCTGTTTTGTCCTATAATCTTCGTCATATGCCAGTGGTATATGACAAAATTTGACATCTCCCCCCAACGAGGAAAATCCTGGCTACGTGCCCAAATGGATTGACGGTGCATTCGCCGCTTATCAAAACCATTATCATCCAGTTCATAACCAATCGCCGATGCAGGAGGCAGTAGCAGGGAGTCGACTGTCGACGGTCGACGTCCTCGGCGTGTAAATTGTAATCACTAACGTTATTTTCAGCATTTCCAACCGTTTTTTTTTTAATCCTGATGAGGCTGTCAAATTGCGTCCTTTCTGTAAGACGCATTCTCACTGGTGCGAATGCGTCTTACAGAAAGAGCACTCTCGGAGGGCCCCGAAAGGCACTGCGGCAGAAAGGGCACCGCGAAGCGGCCCCGCCGAACATTTTATTGGTGAATGCCATGCCGCCTTCTGCACGCATACACGGGAGGAGTAATGAGCACCGGACGTCTGGTCCCCATGGCTGCAGGCAGATGCGGCAGACCTGGGAAATTAAACTTCAGTTTCACGACTTTAAAAAAGGTTTGTTTATTGCGCCGCAGGGCACTGCACTCAAAAAGGCCAACAGCCTCAACAAAACAGCTGACGTGAAACACATGGCTGTCGATTTGGTCGTGTTCCGACCATGTAACACTGAAATATATATTTGGACATCAGAACAAATCAGAGTCGCAAGAACTAACGTGATGGGCTGCGTACTGCGAGTAAAGGCCGTATTGGGTATATGTTAGCCTGAGGAAAACAATATGTTGCGTTTACAAACTTTAAACACTGTTTTACATAAAATACCGAAAGGACTACATAGGCATCCATCTGTTGCGCGATAGACGTCCAAAGCCAGCCGAACGCATTGATCTGAAAACCAAAACACCACAGTGGCATACGTCTAGTTTAATATTTAAAGCTTCAAAAACGTAGACATCGCATCAAGCAGTCAAGTCAAATGTCTGGAAAGTTTTATGAAACTGCTATATCTCACATCACCTTTTCAGTTTGACAAGACTGTCTGATAGGGGGACTGCGCTATTCCCGCGATAGTGCGCTATTGCCACCTAAGCTGGTCTTCCTTCTTAACCAATCACTTCATTTTCTGTCTCTCAAGTTGAAAAGGACAATATTTCCTATGAACAGTCTGTGTCAGAGGTCCATACTGCACAGCTCATAAAACCACCCAGCGACCAGCAGAACATGGGCACGTGATCGTTGCATCAGTGATATTGCTTCGCTATCATCAAAGCCGGTAGAGACAGTGGTCGTGTGCCACTGTCTTGGCTTTGGGCCTCCATAGTCTCAAACGATAGTCCAGCCAGTGCCGCTCGGTCTTCTTCCATGTGGTCAACCGACGTGGCGCCTTGCCCTGCCGAAGGGCGGTTGTCAGGCTCGGCTGCAGCTTCTGCCTGAGCAAAATATTGAAACATATTGTTTAACACACACACACGCACATGCACACATGTACACGTGCGGGCACCATTTCACCGTTATCGCACCTCCAATGGCGCTGATGCAGGGAAAGCTCAGGTTCATGGGCACCAAGCTAAATAAACCGCCAATAACACCCAGCAAAACGAAGGAGACTTCAGCGCCCTCCCCCTCCCTTGTTTTCTGAGAAGGAAAAGAAAGAATTGACAAACAGGGTTTCTTACCGAAAGGTGATCCGAAATACCCGATAAACACTTAAATGCCGCATGAAAACATCTGGATCCGCCCGATCGGGCACAAACCGCAACAACGCTCTGTTTCCCCGACCACGTCAAAAAGAGCGGCTGGCCGGCCACCGCGGCCAGGCAGTCGGTTCGGTCACGTGAGCGACCGAGCCGGGCAGGGGCGCCGCCAGAGCCAGAGCCGTGACGCCCGGGTGGCCAGCGGCGGCAGCAGTGGTGACGATTCGAAATGACGGACTTTTGTCCTAAACAGGCTTTTGCCGCATACAAGTTTTTGCCTTATACGAACTTTTGTCCTATACGAACTTCTGCGAAATGGTACCTACGTTTGGATTCATAACAAAATGCTCTCTTCATTTGTATGTGCACCGTCAAAAAATCACGATTTGAGTAGATACATTCCCTTTAGTGGAGGACCTCTCTCTAGGGCCCGGCTTGCACAATGTTACTTGGAAGGTGGTGAGTAAACCAACTGGTGGGTGACAATGGAGTAAATGAGTTCTGATTATTGTTTACAAAGCTGATTTTAGGTGGTTAACGTCATGGAACTGACAGCATAAGTATATTCCAATTTAAATATCATTTAAGTTGTGGTGACCAAATCGCACTGTGGGTGCCATTTCCACTTTGTGGATGCCGGGACACCCACAGAGAAGTAGGAAACCACATCCCTAGGTATGACCACAATCACAGAGCTCTAAAGTTGTTCTAAAATGCCACAGAAACATCACAACATTGGAAGGTAATGTGAAGTCAAAAGGCACCACTTAACCCTATTCCCGGCAGGGGGGCTTAATCCGCTCCCCTCGGATTTTTTGCTTGCCAATTCCAGGCGTTTTAACGCAGCTTCGCAGAACTTGGTGACTTTCCCTAGATATTGAATCTACGTTCCGTGACAAAATTTGAAAATTTATTTTGCTCAGGGGCGGAGTCTGGCAGCGTTTTTGGGAGGCACCTCAGGCCATTTTTGGCCATGTTGAGGGTAAAACGAAAATGTCAGCAAAACAGCGTTTTTTAAGATAGAGCTTAAAACCTTATATGGATATATAGCTAAATAGTTGGGCAATGTGTAGATATAATTTTGTTCATCTGAGGTCACTGTACAAGGTCAGGTCAAGGTCAAAAGTAAAAAATTTGGCTTTATCGCAATAATTTCGACGTTGTTTCTTCAAATGCCAAACCCAAAATATATATGACGCAGAAAGGTGCCCTCTACTTGTTTATCAAGTTTCAGCTTGATATCAGCTCGGGTCACGGAGCTATGGCCTAAAATGTCAGTGCGCGTACCCTATATCGTAATACCCATAAAATTAATTTCTTGAAATAGAGTGAATTCAAATGATTGAAAACGCTTACAGATAATATTAAATGCACACGAGGTCATTCCAAGTGACTCCAAGGTCACTGGAGGCCATTTGAGGCCAAAGGTCACAAGTTGATCTGAAGAACGTGTAACCATGACAGTTCCCCCTTTTTAATGCCCCTGGCATTGCCTCTCCTAACATTATGCAAGCATTGTAATGCGATTTGTATTTCTTTAGCATAACATGACTCGTAGAGGCCAAAAAAGTGTTTTCCCTTCCTTGTTCATTCAGTTGTTGGAAAACTAATCCTAATATTTTTGAAACCCTGTGAACGCCCATGAATTTTCTCAGTTTCAGATGTTTGTATCCATGGTAAAAGCCCTATCTACATTCTCTCGATTCATGCCAGTTTCATCGAAATCGGTTCATAAACAACGGAGTTACAAGAAGTCCAAAAATACCCCTGATTTTTACGTTTTTGCCCCCTGTATCCACACTTTTCAAAATTTTGAAAATTTCTGTTTATCAAAATGTAGTTCACGTCAATGCAAATCGATTGCCCTTTGTTGCGATGAAATCGGATGTGTAGTTCTTGAGGTCTCATGGGGGGGGCCGAATTGCCCCCCCCCCGCCGGGAATCGACCATACCGTCTAGCCCTCCGGGAATAGGGTTAAATCATGCATTCGCTGTGCTGCGAATCCCAATTTCAGGCCATTACCAATACCAGGTCTCAGTCACAAACCAGTAATGGTGAAAATATCTTGGTAATTAGGGTATTACCCACATCAGCGTGAGGGTCAAGTCACTGCAAAATCCAATCGCTTTCACGTGGACATACGGTCCTTTTTGAATATCCCAAACTTCTTCGACAATTACTGCCGTGAAAGTCAATGTCCAACGAGTTGTGATAACGAAATTGGTCTTAATAACTCTCATTGTCTGTGGAAACAGTTTTTTGTACAATACGCAGGCAAATATCATTTTAACTACGTAGAAACCACGGCACAAGCCAACCCGACGCCCTACAGCATAAACAACGGTTGTCAGTGGCCGCTGGATTGTTTACGTTCGACTCCCAAGGACTCACTCCCAGTGACGTCACTGCGGGGTCGTTGCTAGCAAAATGGGCTTACCTATGCCCGAAAACGCTGGTGACACCCCTGCACCGCTGTACATTCGCAATGGTGGAATGGCGTGTGGCGTGTTGCAGTCTGCTTTGTAGTCTCTTTGTGAGAAACAGACTGCTTAAAGTAGGATCGAAGCGTATTCACAGGAAATAAAAAAGCAAATCTGAGTTTGACAGCCTTATCAGAATTTTTAAAAACGGTTGGAAATGCTGAAAATAACGTTAGTGATTACTAATTTCGACGCCGAGAACGTCGACCGTCGGCAGCCGACTCCCTGCTACTGCCTCGTGCATCGGCGATTGGGTATAAACTACATGATAATGGTTTTGATAACCGGTGAATGCATCATAAATCCATTCAGGTACGTAGCCAGGATTCTCCTCGGGGAGGTCGGGGTGGGGAAGATGTCAAATTTTGTCATATACCATTGGCATTTGACGAAGGTTATAGGAAAAAGCAGGAATTTTGCATAACTGAACTCAGTTTTAACCCACAGGAATACATGTAATGTTTCTTTTTGCAGGTTTTATATGATCACTTTCGCATTCGTCCGAAATCGCTTTATATCCAGTGTAGACCGCGAAGCTCAGGGGGCTATGGTCCCCATGGCCCCCCTCACTTTGCTACGTCCCTGAATCCATTTGGGACCGTGCCTTAGTCTCATGGGTTGCAGTATCACGGTACTTCAACGTGATCAACACGACCGCTGACCGATCGATTGGCACTAAGCAGCCACCGCTACCCGCCTTCTATCGCTTATTGGCTATGCAGCTACGCCGTTATGGATCAGATATGAAGAGAAGGTAGCATGCATCAGTTTGAGACCTCCACCCTCTCTATCGGACTAACAGTTTGCGATATTTAGCACCATCTGTCTGTGTGTTTTACGGCGGCCGGCCGGCCGCCAAATCCACAGACGCGTCATGGCGGTCGCTGCAGTCCGATTGCTGTTGCCACACGTCTTCAGACAGGAGCGTTGTGTCTGCTTTACATGGCCTCGCGCGTGCCCGTCGTGGGCCGGGCGAGTGAAGCCGCGTTACCTGCAGCTCTACCCGCTGGCCAAGGTCGAGGGACTGCCACCGTCGCGACGGAAGGCGCCGCAGATCAGACGCTCTGCGGCCGGGGCTCGGAGAGCGACGCAACTGCGGCGTCCGTCGTGTCGTAGTCTGCAGCAGACGCCAGCCAGCGGTCCGGTGCATCCTCGTCAGGGCATCGAGCATCCTCAGCGTCCTCAAGCAGCTGAACTCCGCACGATCTCATCATGGAGCTAGGATCTTCAACATGCTGTTTGCCGTACTGCTGTTCGTGGTAGCGCTCGCTACTTATGCATTATTCGCTCGCAGCAAGGCGAAAGGTCATCCTCCGGATAAGAGTGTGCGTGTGTGTGTGTGTGTGTGTGTGTGTGTGTGTGTGTGTGTGAATATGGAGAGAGGGCGTCGCATATCCATAGCATTAGGTTCAGGCGTCATTTACAGTGGCGCAGTCAGGATTTTCTTAAGGAGGGGACCTGGAGCCCAGTGTGAACTGAAATCGCACGAAAACCGCCTTCTCCCCCGATGGGGCACCACCTTTCCGTGGTGGGGGGGATTGTGTGCTCCAGTGATCCGGCGGGCGGTCGGGGTTGCTCGTGGAGCTCCCCTTCCGGCCAAAGGGGAGGAGCCAGACGAAGAGTGCCTCACCGAAGGGCACTGGCTCCGGTCAGTGTAGGGGAGCAGCGCCCCCTCGGTCCCCAGCTTCTCCCGCAGGAACACCACTTGGTGTGGGGTATGGCGACCCCCCGGGTCCCAGCCAAGAAATTCCTCTGACCCGTATCGATCCTAGCATCCCCTGCCCACGCCGACCCTGGTTGTCCCATATCCGGGCCTTTTGTTCACCTCACCTCTGGTAGCAAGCAGCTCAGCTTCCCCTGACTGCTCAGGTCTAGCAACCCTGCCAGTCCGCCAGCTCTCGGTTTTATCGGAGTAGCCGCGCTCCCTCGGCCCGTCCCCCGGGGTTGACGGAGTTCTGGAGGTTGAGGCCTCTCGCCGCACGGTGCTAGTTGTGGCGGGGGGCCAACACGCCTCTTTGGTCCTGATATCCGGGAGGGGCGGGCGGGTCCGTATGGCCCCATGCGGACCAAGTGGCTGGTCGCCTCGGGCCGTCGAGCCCGGCTTTGTTCGGGTTGGTTCGGCCCGGCCGGCCGGGGTCAAGGGGTGGGCAGCGCTGGAACCCGGTCAGGACGGGGAGGGGTCTCGCCGGTTGCACCTGGCCGGGCAGAAGGCGCCGCCTGTCCCGTATAGCACCGGGGTAGCCCTGGCGTCCCGCGTCCCTTTTTTTGTAGGGCCGGGCGTCCCCCCAGTTGGGCTCCGAGGTGGGTGGGGAGCCCTGGTGCCGAAATTACAAATCTCACTTATGGCAAACTCTAACCAAACTCTACGCTCAGACATCTCCCACCCCTGCGAGGGGCGGACCAGTCGTCCCCCTGCCTCCTGCCGAGGAACGGAAATCCGTGGGGCTCGAGTATTGATTTTCCGAGGAAAAGATAAGGCCCTCGCTTCGTTGTCGCCTTTTCATCGCCGTAACGGCTGCGACCGTTTGGGACAAATTATCAGATGTGACAAACTGAGAGACGGCTCCCTAGAGGTCGAATTTGTGAAAAGTGAAGAAGCTGAAAAAGCCTTGACAGCGACAACGTTCGCATACAGTGTGCGCAACGGTACGGAGACACGAGATGTGGTGGTAAATATGACTGTGGAGCCCCACAAAATGAAGAACTTGTCAAAAGGGATTATAAACTGTTACGATCTGAGAGACGTTGCCGACGAGGAGATTGTTGATGGACTGTCCGAGTTCGGTGTGACGGACGCCCGTCGCATGATGGTGAGACGGGAGGGACGTCTCTGTCCCACAAATAACATTGTACTGACGTTTAACCGGCCTGACCTACCTGCTGATGTAGCCGTTGGATACCTGAGGGTCAAGGTGCGACCGTTCATCCCAAACCCCATGCGCTGTTACCAGTGCCAGCGCTTCGGCCACACAAAACCGTATTGTAAAAACCCTCCTGTCTGTGGAGTTTGTGCGTCAACAGAGCACCTTGCTGATGCTTGCGAGGGTCATGCCCCGCGCTGTGCCAACTGTGGACCAACGCAGTCGCCACATGCGTCTTTCGACAGGACATGTCCTGTTTATATAAGAGAAAAAGAAATCCTGACCATAAAATGCTCTCGCAAAGTCTCCTTCCGAGAGGCAAGAGAAATCTACAGTGCGACACATCCAAAGTCGTCTTACGCTGCGAAGGTGAAGACTGCTGTGCCGGCGACGCAGTCTGAAGTGATGACGTTGCCTCAACTAGTAAACATTTTAAAGCATTACGGCCTTGCCGTCGTACCTGCGCCCTCTGCACCGGCCACGTCCTTGGGGTCCCCGACGCCTCCTGCGCCCGCCACCTCGGTGGTGTCCACGGCCCCGGACGTTCCGTCGGCCGGGGGCAGTGGGTGGACCGTGGTCCGGCGGGGTCGGGGACCACGCTCTTCTCCGGCGCGGAGCGGCTCTCCACCGGGACCTGTTGCGTCCCCCGCGTCCGCGCCGCCCACGCCGCCTCGTGCCGCGGCCTCGAGACGTTCCCCGGTGACCGCTCCGTCGGGGGCGCAGCTCTCGGGCGGTGCTTCCCGTCCTGGGGCGACGCGGAGTACGGGTGTCACCGTGCGCCCGGGTGCTCCAGATCTGGGGGCTGCGGGTCGCGCGGCCCGGGGCGTGGGGCCGACGGTTGCGCCGGCCCGGGCCCATCCGTCGCCGTCTGGCGATGGCGCGGCCATGGGCCCTCCCCCTGCTCCGGCGCGGGGTGGGTCGGCGTCGTCCTCCCCGGCCGCGGGCCGGACAACAAAACGCCCGCCGCCTTGGCCTGTGTCCCCGACGGACGGAGGCAGGGCCAAGGTGCGCGGCAGTTCTGCAGAAGGTCGTCCAGTCACGGGAGGGTTATGACCTTGCAAAAGGGCTGACCACTTCTTTTGAACACTTTAACCTTGCACTTGCAGTGACTGTTTTAGTGTTCCTGCAGGTGCTGATGCTTCTTTTATATCCCGGGACGGTGTGTTTTAAGACCCTTTTAACCCGACCTTATACAGGTGATTTTACAGTGGAACTGTAGAGGTGTTAGGTCGAGCGCCAGTGAACTGCAGGCTCTTCTGAGACGGCGTTGCCCATTTGCTGTTGGCCTCCAGGAGACAAAACTGGCACCAAACACTTGTTTTAGTCTCAAAGGTTACAGCATATTTCGTCGCGACGAGCCAGTCGACACCGTTGCGCACGGTGGGGTCCTACTAGCCGTTCACCATGGTGTTCCCACCCAGCGGCTCGACGTGCGCGCTGATGTGCAGGCTGTGGCAGTGAGGTCGCACTTGGGACGCCGTCAAGTAACACTGTGCTCAGTGTATTTGGCGCCTGGTTGTGTTTTTCCCACGTTGGAGCTCCGGCGTCTGGTTGCAGAGCTGCCTGCACCTTTCCTGCTTTTAGGTGATTTTAATGCTCACCATACTAATTGGGGTTGCGACAACACCGACACACGTGGTCGACTTTTAGAAAGCTTGTTGAACGACGAATCACTATGTCTTTTAAATACTGGAGCCAAAACACATTTTACTTTGCCTTCCGGACAAACATCGGCTCTAGACCTGAGCATTTGTAGCCCACAGATGATGCAGTACTTGACGTGGTCGGTGGATGACGACCCATGCGGAAGCGATCACTTGCCAGTATGGCTGCACTATAAGGAAGGTGCCGTGCTCGGCTCAAGGCCACCACGGTGGTTGCTTCGGTGTGCTGACTGGGGCCAATTTGAGGAAGAGGTTGAATTGGCCGTGCGTTGGCGTCAGCCGGAGGAGCGGCCGATGTCGGTGGACGAATTTACCGAGATGATCGTGCAGTCAGCCGGACAAAGCATCCCCAAAACATCTGGTGCTCCCCGCCGCCCACCAGTGCCATGGTGGACGAAAGCGTGTAGAGACGCCATTCGTACACGCAGGCGAGCTTACAGGGCATTCGATCGTTGCAGTACACTTGATAATTTGATCGCTTTTCGACAAGCGAGGGCCTCGGCACGCCGTGTTATCTTGGAGGCGAAACGGCGGTCATGGCGAGAGTATGTGGGTGGCCTGAACCGCTCCACCCGCACTTCGGAGGTCTGGGACCGCATCAAGAGGATAGGGGGCCGACATTGCTCTGCGCCGCTGCCCGTGCTGCGCGTGCACGGCCATGACGTGTTTCACCCTGCTGACGTTGCCAACGAGATCGGCCGCGCCCTCGCAGAGCGCTGCCGGGGTGGCGGCGCCGATCCTGAGTTTGTGCGTCACAAAACTCGCTGTGAGCGGTCGCCAGTGAACTTTTATACCTCTGAGCAGCACTCGTATAACGAAGTGTTCACAATGGCTGAACTCAGGTCAGCAATATCGTCCTTGCGCAGTGTGTCGGAGGGCCCAGACGAAGTGCATAACGATATGCTTCGACACCTTCCACATTGCGCGGTTGAGACACTGTTGACTATGTTCAATGCGATTTGGACCCGTGGCGAGTTCCCGTTGGCCTGGCGAGAGGCCATCGTCATCCCACTGTGCAAGCCCGGCAAGAGTGGTTTAAACCCTCTTGATTATCGTCCCATATCTCTGACATCTTCCTTGTGTAAACTTTTGGAGAAGATGGTTAACCTCCGCCTGACCTGGTTTTTAGAGAAGAATAACGTGTTTGACAATGCTCAGTGCGGTCTCCGGAAAAACCGTAGTACTGTGGACCACCTTTTAGCCCTAGACACAGCAGTGCGTGTTGCTTTTCGGGAACGACGTCATGTGGGAGGTGTTTTTTGACATCGAGGGTGCATACGACACGACGTGGCGACACGGCATTCTCTTGAAGGCCTTTGGGCAAGGTATTCGTGGTCGTATGGGCGTCTTTTTACAGAACTACTTGGATGACCGTTTTTTCCGTGTTCGTGTAGGAAAGCACTTTTCTGACCGGTTTCTGCAGGTGAACGGCGTGCCTCAGGGTGGTGTGTTAAGTGTGACACTCTTTGCCATTATGATTAACGATGTGGTAGACAGACTGCCTCGCTCTGTAGGAAGGTCACTGTTCGTCGACGATCTGGCAATATGGTGTAAGGCGTCTAGTGCTATCTCGATGGAGAGGCAGTTGCAGCTGGCCGTCGGCCGCTTGGAGAAGTGGAGCCTGGCAAATGGCTTCCGTTTCTCGACGTCAAAAACAGTTGCGTGCCACTTTTGCCGCTCTCGCCGTGGCTGTCCCGCTTTATCTGTGCAACTGTACGGGAAACTGATTCCGTCGGAGCCAGTAGTGCGGTTTCTTGGACTGCAATTTGACAAACGATTGACGTACAGGGACCATTTTAAATCGCTGCGTGAGAAGTGTTTTAAATCACTGAACGTTTTAAAGTGTGTCGCAGGTACATCGTACGGTGCGGACAGAGTGACGTTGCTCCGTCTATACAGATCCCTGATTCGCTCTAAGTTGGACTATGCTTGTTTTGTGTATGACTCTGCATGCGATTCCAGCAAGCGTACGTTGGACACAGTGCACAACTCTGCCTTGCGCATTGCTACGGGTGCCTTCAGAACGTCTCCCACTGCTAGTATCTTGGTGGAAGCTAATGAGCCACCCCTGGCTTTGCGACGGAAGGTGCTCGGGCTGCGGTATGCATGCAAGTTAGCTCAGTTCCCCGACCACCCGACATATGAGGCGGTGTTTTCTTCCAGCACAATAGCCCTTTTTCGCACCGGACGATCTCTGAAAGCCACTCCTTTCTGTGTGAGAGTCCATGACCTGTTAATTGAGAGCGGTGTGCGACTGAGGTCCGTGGCACGTTCTTACGATCTAGACATACCTCCTGGGAACTGGTGTCCCCTGTGGTGGACGTGTCTTTGGCTGAGAACCGGAAGCGCGACGTGGCCCCGGAGGAGTTACGGTGCAGAGCACTGGAGCACATGGCATCCTACGATGGCCATATGACTGCTTTCACCGATGGATCGAGGACGGAGGCTGGTGTGGGCTGTGCTTTCGTGTGTGGCCCTGACACTCGGTCATTTACTTTGCCACCTCATGCATCGGTTTATACGTCGGAACTCGTGGCTATCGACAAGGCGCTGTGTTTCATTGAGGCAAGCGACGATGGTTTTTACGTACTTTTTACAGACTCGCTGAGTAGCCTTTTAGCGCTGAAGTGTTTCCATCCGCGTCATCCCCTTATACAGGATATTTTAAGACGATTGACAGCGTTAGACCGACATGGAAAGAGAGTGACGTTCTGTTGGATCCCCAGCCACGTGGGGATATCTGGCAACGAACGAGCCGATGCAGCCGCGAAGCGTGCGTCACGCATGTGTGTGACGCGACGAATGTCATTGCCTGCCAAGGACTTTTATCGTGTGTTTTCGTCATATATGTATGACTTGTGGCAACGTGAGTGGGATGCGCTCGGTCCAAATAAGCTGAAAAGTACTAAACCCCGCCTGGGAACTTGGGCCTCAAGTTCACGCGAAAACCGGCGAGAGGAGGTTATTCTCTGCCGTTTGCGCCTAGGCCACACATACGTAACGCATCACCATCTGTTAAAGGGCGAAGAGAGAGGGATGTGCCCCCGCTGCAGTGAGCCCCTCACTGTGCACCATGTGCTGATCACATGCAATGGTTTGACTTCAGAGCGTCTGCGGCACTTTGGCCACAGTACGACTCCTCGCACTTTGCAGGATTTGCTGAGTGACGAGTCTCGTTTTATAGAGACGGGACAGTTGTTCCGGTTTTTATTGGATGTCGGTTTTTCTGCGGTTTTTTCACGCTACTAGTCACATGTGTTTTATTTTGTGTATGCTGTTGTAGGTAACTTTTTTGTCTTGACATAATTGCGTTATATTACGCCGTCGGATTTTATTAATTGTCGTGACTCTTTTTAATCGAGCTACTTGAAGAAGTTATGGGCGCCGAATGACCCTGCAGTCGGTGCGCCCCTAAGCCCCAATAACCAACCAACCAACCGAAAACCGCCTGCTGGGAAGACTATGTGCAATGGTTTTCGCAAAAAATGCGGGTTTAAGGACGGGACCTGGGTCCCCCGCTCCCCCGCTCCATCCTGGCTGCCCCACTGGTCATTTACCAATCATAGCTGAGTGTCGTTTATCATTACACGTCACGTTTCAACTTCTCGTAAGTGTACCCTTTTGCCTGAACCAGATTACTTGTGGTCCTCGTGATGGGAATCATTGTCACTATGAGCTTTCAGCGTGATGTGAGTTTCATTGATACACCTTTTGTTCTTCCGTCGTGATGTAACAGCATCCATCCACCAACTACTGTTTGATAGCTGTTTCGACTCGAATACTTGGCATGCATTTCCCCTGGCCTCAGGTTACCAATAAGTGAAGCAAGTAGAGTTACACTGAGAAAAAGTGAGACCGGTAGCCGGTATCAAAGAGCGGTAGGGGTTCTCATTTTCCCTTCTCATATCAGACCACACGTTTTCAATACCCTGGGAGAACTCATTTGAGATCGGTTTCACTCGAGACTTGTACCTCGTCTCATGTGAAACTACCTGGCTTCACCTGGTCTCTCGAGAAACCTGTTCGAAGTGGTTTCATACGAGACCAGGTACCAGTCTAAAGTGAAAACGTTCTCAAATGGCTTACAGGGCTAATGAAAACTTGTGGTCTGACTGGAATAGGAAAATGGGAATCCCCACCGGTTTCTGAGAACGGCCATGGTGCTCACTTGTTTCTCAATGAGAATAGCCACCGGTCTCAATGTCCAACGCCATTCTCAAAACATCCCACCTTCGTGTTTCGGTGTTCAACTTTAAAACCGTGGTTTCATACGCTCTTAAATATATTTGTGCCAAATGAAGCTGAACCCAAACAACGCCGAGCTGGCGATCACCGTCCATTGATGATATCGTTGCTGCCGTACGAATAACTATAAGTAACCATAGGAGTGTTACGCCAGGAACACTCAAACAAGGAAATACCGTCCCGGTGACATGTCAGGAGCGTAGAAATAAGAAACCGCCACCCAGCGTTTTAGCGCTAGTAGCAGAACTGACAAACCATCCGGCCCCAGTCTATAGGTTTAAGTAGCGCATCGCCTTCCGTCCAGCTTGCCTGCACGGTTCACTGTGGGCTTTTTTCACGTTGACACAATGCGAACAGAACTGTCAGATCACTGCACAATGCTTGCAACAGACCTGTCGAACCACCTACATTTCCTGTTACCCCTGTAGTCAGCCACGACAAAACTTCAAGATTAGAAACATGTCTATGAAAAAACATCTTCATGTCAAACACCTTCCCATCTACCTTCATGGCTGTCTGAAGATCCCACAGCACGCCTGGCTCAGCTTGGCACACCTGACCACATCCCACAACCTCCTCAAGCCTGACTCAAGCTCAGGGGCGCAGCCAGGATTTTCTTAAGGGGGGGAGGGGGCGGAGCTCATTGTGAACTGAAATCATGCCAAAGCCGGCTGCTGGGAAGACAATGTACAATGGTTTTCACAAAAATGCGGGCCTAAGGTGGGGAGGACGCGGACCCCCGGCCCCTCCCCCTTTTGCTGCGTTGGTGCTCAAGCCGACCACCTCACTCAACCACCTCACTACGACCACCAATGGAAGTCAGTTGCTGGTTCAAAGCCGCCTATTCAAGTTCGCTAGCTCAGTACTGCATGCGCCCCAAAACACGTTGCGACTTGATCCGTTGAGATCAGTAACGTGTCTCACGATAAACCGAATGCGCAAACGTGAGATCAGCAGCCCTTCTTGCCGTGTACCGCCTTCATGAATGATGATTATAGAACATTTGCTGGTTTACAATGAGCCCTGCATTTCCATACGGAAATTGGTTTAGCAAGAGCCTCAGCAGAGAACTCAAACTAGAATGTTATACCTAAAACTGGCTTGAAAGAAGAATTGAAATAAGTGGATAAAACAGCAAAGTAGAATACAACAAAAATACGTAAATAAGTAAATAAATAAATAAATAAATAAATAAGAATGGAAAATAATTGCAAAACGTCTTGGAGTCGTTTTCTCAGTGTGACATAAACCAGTGGCAACCTGTGGTCTCACAAACACCAGAGGCACAGCGCAAGTGTTAGGCATGCCATACTATCTAATAAACGGCTGTCTTTCTTATATAAGTTGTGTAACTATTAACCATCGCCCGTATAGGGATGGGGGATTGATGCAACCCTCCGAGGTTTTCGAGGGCAACATCCGAGCGGTTTGTGTGATCCATCCGAAATTTGTGTACCTTTGGGTCATCCTTTCTGCATGTTATCATGAAAAATTTTCTTCTGCTTTGCCATGGTAAAGAGCTATGGCGCCATAACAGGAATCATGACAGCCATTTTCGCGCGCCGACGCGGCCGGTTTACAACGGTCTCAGTTTCGTCTCACAGTAAGACGGTCAAAGTGCACAAATACAATAAAACAGATATCAGTCGACTCTAAATTCCATGTCTATAAGACAATGCATAGATTTAATATGCCTATGCTCATTACTAGGGTTGCGTAGGGTGTAAACTGAGGCCATGATCTACTGCGGGAAACACGTTACGTTTGATATTTGGGAATGTAATAGCAAATAGGTCTTGCAAAACAACCTATATATTCGGATTGCTTGAAGCGTGAACAGTCGATCAATTCAAATTCCGTGCAATTTATCTTTTATTTCATCAAAAGAGGGCGCAATGCAGCGAACGCCTGACTTGCACCGACGGGCGGAGCGGCTTCGACCGCGGCGTGATGAGTCTGCAATACCACGGCATGCCTAAAATTAGATTTGGTGTTGGATATGAGCTCAAAGAACGCTTTTAACCCTATTCCCGGAGGGCTAGACGGTATGGTCGATTCCCGGCAGGGGGGTGGATTCGGCCCCCCCCCCCGAGATCTCGAGAACTACTCGTCCGATGTCATCGCAACAAACGGCAATCGATTTCCCGTGACAAGAACTACATTTTTACAGAAAGAAATTTCCAAAATTTCGAAATTTGTGGATGCAGGGGGGCAAAAATGTCGAAATGGGGTACTTTTGGACTTCTTATAACTCCGTTGTTTATTGACCGATTTCAATGAAACTGGCATGAATCGAAAGATTATGAATAAGGGTCTTACCATAGGTCCACAAATCTGAAATTTTGAGAAAATTCATGGGCGTTCACAGGGTTTCAAAAATAGGAGGATTAGTTTTCTTACAACTGAATGAACAAAAAAGGTAAAAATACTTTTGGCTTCTGCTAGTCATGCCATGCTGAAGAAGTAAAAATTGCATCACAATGTTTGCATAATGTTAGCATAGGCGGTGCCAGGGACATGAAAAAGGGGGAACTGTTAAGGTCACACGTTCTTTAGATCAACTTGTGACCTTTGACCTTAAATGACCTCCAGTGACCTTGGGGTCACCTGGAATGATCTCGTGTGCATTTGATATTATCTGTAAACGTTTTCAATCATTTGAATTCACTCTATTTGAAAAATTTCATGAATGGCTATTGCGATAAAGGGTACGCGCACTGACATTTTAGGTCATAGCTCCGTGACCCGACCTGATATCAAGCTGAAACTTGGTACACAAGTATAGGGCACCATTCTACGTCACATATATTCCGAGTTTGGCATTTGAGAAGACAGCGCCAAAATTATTGCAAAAAAAATAAATTGACGTTTGACCTTGACCTGACCTTGTAAAGCGACCACAAATAAACAAAATTTTGTGTGCGCATTGCCCAACTATTGAGCTATACATCCATATAAAGTTTTAAGTTCTATCTTAAAAACTCTGTTTTTGGCAGACATTTTTCTTTTACCCTCAACATGACCAAAAATGGCCTGAGGTGCCTCCCAAAAACGTTGCCTGGCTCCACTCCTGAGCAATGTAGAATTTTGAAATCCTATCACAGCACGTAAAAAGAATAGCTAGGAAAAGTGACCAAGTTTCGTGAAGCTGCGTTAAAAAGCCTGGAATTGGCAAGCAAAAAACCCGAGGGGGGCGGATTCAGCCCGCCCTGCCGGGAATAGGGTTAAAGCGCCTAAGTTACGATTTTTTAGCTAATCTGAGGACCTAAGGCAAACTTTATATGGTACTTGACAATAGTGCTGAGATACTACATCTTACTTCAGCATCTGCTATTACCTACAAAAATGCTTTTCCAGCTCCAAGAAAGCATTTAGGCAGACGACCCTGCATGACAAGGATTGACCTGACATGACATGGCTAAAATACAATGGGTAAAATACAGCCATGTAGCAAACAGATGGACTGATAATTGATTGGCGAACACTACGATGTCCGTTTTGTTTCATCATTTCTTTCTTTCTTTGTTTCATCATCTGTTTCATCATTTTCATCATTTCATTTTTTTGCGTTCATTTGCGCTTTATCTCGAAAAAGTACCACTTTCTGCCAATTTTGACTTTTAACCCGATCTGGAAGGTGATAGGTTAACTTGAGACCTTAAAAAGAGATACCAGTCGCGAGATCTCGTCACGCGCAACACGCCATTTTTTTCGCGACGCTCTAGGACACACGGCGTTGAAGTGGCCGGGGGCGTTCGTACCGACACCCATACGCTTACGTTTTGCAGAAAGCTCTATACGGGCGAGGGTTAGACCGTATGAATGATATCCGACCCTGCTCAGATAGACGTAAATCAAAAAATGAAATGTTGACGCATCACTCTCGGTGTGTAGTCCCTATCTGTAGACAAAGGTAGGACAACCTGAGCATCTACTCGAATCCGCGCGATGAAAACAATCACATCACGCTCGCGTCCAGCGCTCCAGGCAGAAAGTTCTCTCCCTTTTCAAGGGCAGAGAAATGATCGTGACTAGTGGTGGCATACAATGATGTTACTGAATCACATGTGCACAGTTCCAGTACGCCTAACATTTTGAATAAATGCGAAATGTTAGTATATGGTGTGTTAATCAATGCTTGTTCAAGGGAACGTTGGAACATCCAGAAAAGTGGATGGGGCGGGGGGCAGAGACGTTTTCCCCATAGGCCTAATGTGAAATTCCCAAAAAGTGGGGGCCACGCACCACGCCATCCCTGTTCCTGCCTATGGTTGCCCTGCAAACAATGCTTTTAGCGCAACCATGGGCTTTCCCTCTTTCTTTCTCCGCCACTGCTGCTATCTCGCGTAATCGAGCATCCTTCGTCGGTGAGCCCGATAGTGGCGCCGTAACGGCGGCGGCTCGAGGCAGTACTACGTCTCGTCTCTCGGGATGTCTGTCAGTTGCGTTGGCTGCGGCCGAAGTGCAGTTTCGCGGACGGTCACCAGGGGCGCTATTTTGCACGGGATTCTAGAATTGGCTGACGCGACTGAGCTAGCTGGCTCTGCCGCAGCCTTGTGCCGTATCCTTGCGGGGGATGCGGATGTGGGGATGTGGTGCGGCGTGGGACATCTTTGTGAGCTTTTTCCCTGCTATGTTAATGAAAGCGGAGCAAAAGATCAGATTATACTTGTTTAATGATGCACTGAGTTCTATAAACGATATTGTTAGACATAGATTATGTATGATTTTAATTCCACATCTTCTGATATTCCTGGTGAGGGACTGCCTCTGTCGCCTGTTATGACAAGCCGCCTCTGCTATCAGCATACCACGTTTTGAACGAAACGTGGTATGTTGATGGTGGGTGTGGTCTTTTTTCAAACGTGGGTGCTACTTTTTACATGAACTGTAGTTGTCTTGCTCATGAATGTCTTTCGTGTACCAGAGCAACGGAGGTGGCTATTCCAATGCTCCATAAGGTTACCCCATGAAATTTTTAAACATTTGGGGCGATCAGTCAGGGTAGGGAAATAGCTAGAAAGCAGTCGGTGTGACATTGGGCCTTTTAAGTTTGCAGCAGAGATTTTGGGAAGCAAAAGTATCGTTGCTCTCCCTGACCCGAAGCTAGCTGTAGAAGTTCACAGGAGTCGGTTTTATTGTCAAGGATAATGTACGAGCAAAAAATTGCTGCGATTTTTCTGTTGCTCAGCTCGTGACTAGCATAAACTGACGCTGTCACACATTGGCAAATGGAGTTTAGCGAAGTGATCAAACGAATCGACATTGTTGTTTCAGGTCCCAAAGGACTGCCTTTCATCGGCCAGGCACTCTCCATGAACTGGAAACACCATGAGCGGTCCTTTATGAAGTGGTACAAGGAGTTCGGTCCCATCTACAAGGTCACAGTGGGTTCGGAGACGGTCGTGGTTCTTTCTGACCCGGAACTAATCAGAGAAGCCTACAGCAAACCTGAAGCGTCCGCTAGAATGAAGAGCGCGGCCTTCGAGCTGTTTTATGCTGACAAGGGAATCTTTTTTACCAGCGGGGATCTGTGGCATGAGACACGTCGGTTTACGCTGTTCCATCTCAAGAACTTCGGCATGGGGAAGTCGAAGCTGGTAAAAGTTATGCACGATCAAATCACCCAATACATGGAGGGCGTTATAACTTGCCATCAAGGTACCAAAATGATGCTTGACAAGAGCCTGAACGTGGCCGTGTTCAATATCATCTGGGGCATGGTCGCGGGAGAAAGCCTTAGCCTGAATGACCCCAGGGCCCTGGAAGTCATGCACAGTATGGAAAAGTTGTTCAGTCTAGGAGCGGTTTTTGCCATCGTCGCCACGCTTCCTGTTGTGCGAAAGCTTCCGTACCGCCTCACGGGACTGGACAAATTTCTGAAGCTCTTCCATGTACCGATCGACACGCTGCTCAGGCCGGCGATCGAGGGACACCGAAAAACGGTGGACCTGGACGGCGAGCCACGCGACTACATCGACTGCCTGCTGCAGGAGCAGCGCCGGCGGCCGCAGCTCTTCACTGACCGGCACCTGCTGCGCTGCATCATCGACCTGTTCTTCGCCGGCTTTGACACCACGGCCACCACGCTGCGTTCTTCCTGTGTTCGCGTCAGGACGTGCAGGAGCGGCTCTATGACGAGATCCGGCACGTGGTCGGCGCCGACCGGCTGCCGACCCTGGCCGACCGTCCGCGGCTGCCGTACGTGGAGGCCGTGCTGATGGAGACCCAGCGGTTGGCGAACATCACGCCCATCGGGGTGGGGCACATCGCCGAGGAGGACCTCCAGCTGGGCGGCTACACGGTACCCCGAGGTGCACTTATCGTGTCGCTGCTGATGGCCGTACACAGGAACGAGCAGCACTTCCCCAAGCCCGGCGAGTTCCGGCCGGAACGGTTCCTTGACGCCGACGGCAAGGTCCGGCCGAGCCGGGCGCTCATGCCGTTCTCCGTCGGCAAACGGTCCTGTCTTGGCGAGTCGATGGCGCGAGCCGAGCTCTTCCTGTTTGTTACCAGAATGGTGCAGAGGTATCGGCTGCGCTTCACCGACGGCTTCACCCACGACTTCGCCATCAACGAAGAGAAGTCGTTGATCTGTGAGCCGAAACCCTACTCTTTGATCCCAGAAAGACGGTCAGATTAGCGTAGTCTTCAGCCATGGGATAACTGGTTGCCGTTTCAATTAGTTGGGTTCATATTTTGGTAGCAGCTGTTCTGACTTAAAGACAACGTTTCCGACGTAAATGCAACTGATTATTTCCCCCAAGCAGTTAGTGCGTTCATCACTAACTGCTTGGGGGAACTAACATCACACTGGACTTTTCCATTGTTAGTTGATTAGGGGGATTTATTTGTCTTTTTATGTGAATAACCACGAATTCTAGTGCACAGGGGCGTAGGAACCAGGGGCGGGGGAGCTGCCTCCCCCCAACTTTGGGCGACATTTAGCATTAACTCTGTGATGATGCATGGAAAGGCACAGGGTAAATATCACGTTTGTCCGCCATCTCCACAGAGTCTGCGATGCTTCGGCTGTTGCGTGTTACAGAATAAAAACGAGAAGACGAAAAATCACCCAGATCTCATGACATCTCTACAATAGATTCGGACAACATTCAAGAACTAGATTCGGTACGGTGCATTCTAGATACGGGCTCGCGATAGCTTCGCGAGCCCGTATCTAGAAATAAAGGCTGGCCTGGTGACGTGGACTGCATGAGCAGCAGGGTGAACCCTCTAAGTGTTTACAGCGTAGCACGCAAATAAATGCGATGCGTGTGCGGAAAATCGTTGTAGCAATTTCACTGTTCGATAACTGATGTTTCCGGCCGCTGATCGACGTCTCCCGGCGCCAGCATCAAACGATTTCTCGGCGTTCCGGATCGGTTGGTCCGGGAGACAGAGAAACTGTGGTCTTATTCGGCGATCTGTCTGCCTTGAAAGACGAGCGCTCCGACGACCGCGTTGGTATCCGTCCGCCGTCAGCCGGACGACGTCCCTCGTCTCTTCCGTATGGACTGTAGTAAACTTACATGTCATCGAACATGTTCTCATCAGGACTTGCGCCTGCACGGCACCGCCATTTCACGGTCGACGTCTCTCAACTTTGAGCGCAGAGGCAGTCGAAGCTGCACTTGGGTTCCCCCTGTCATCCCTGGGGAATTTTTGCCGTCTAAGGAACTCATCAGGCAGTAACAAGGTCTATAAGTCTCTCTCTGCCGCGATAGAGGCGCGTCTGGAAATGCTCTTGGTCCTTTGGCTGTTTCAGGAGCTGTCTGGACGTCTCGAGATTTAGCAGTTTCAGGGGCCTTTCTGGTCGTCTCAAGGGCCCCTATAGTTAGAGACTGCTAATTAACAGTTACAAAGACCTCTCTCTTGTAGTTTCAGTGGAATCTCTGTTGTCCTAGGTGCCCTGCTTGTCGTTTCCGGGGAATATTTTTGCCGTCTTATGGGCCCTCTGGCAGTAACAAAAGACCTTCTGGCGATTTCAGAGCCCCTGTGCAGTGTCATGGGCCCTCTGGACGTCTCCGGTGGTCTCCATGGTTGCATCAGTGATCTTCCTCTGTTACATGGGTTATACCTGGCAGTCTCCTATTTTCCTATTTTGCACACTGGCACAGGTAAAAACAGCCCCATCAGTTGAGGTGCGCATTGCATGATGTCAGAGGCAGACATAAAATACACAGGCAGTTCAAGAAGCCTTTCTTCAAATGTTGTAGCAGAGCCGTGTAAATGGGAGCCAGGTGCCCCAATGTTGAGAATTACTCATTCTGTGGTGGATTTCCTCAAATGGGGTAGCTTCCTGCTCCATTTAAAATTTAGCCTCCCCTGCACATCTCATTAACTTATTTGTCAATGTTTGCAGATCGAAGAAAAGTAAACAATAAAAAAATCAACACTTTACAAAAATTTAACTAATTTAAGGTAATGTGCACAAACTTGATGGTGATCGCCAGCCGTTCAGCAGCTGATACGGGCTTCCGGTAGTTGGTATGTTGGCGTTGAAGTCTCTGACCAACTTCTCGCAGGATCTCGTCAGCATGAAATGCCAACGGATCCCTATCCTTCTCAACCTCCACGGAAACCTCAAACTCTCTTCGAGTCGAGCGTTCAAGCAAAGCCGGTGGACACCACGTTGAAGCCAGTCTTTCTTTACGTTCCTCAAGATCTAGAAGCAAGAACATAAGCATGTCCTCTTCATTTCACACTCCTTTCCAAACCCACCAGCGACTTGGTCAGGTAAATATCTGCTAGGTGCGTACATAATTTCTACTATTAAAATCACGTGCCTACGTTTCTTTCCAGCGGGCGCAACATTAGAGCACATTAGACGCCCGTGCGACGTCCCTGGAGAACGCCGAAGGGAGTGAACAGGCTGTCATGTTTCCGCACGCGAGCCTGGGCCCGTCCGCGGCGCGTCTGTCAGAGTGAAACGTAAGCGGTGAGGAAAGGGCCCACTTCCATTCCTATCCATTCATGTTTTTTTTCCTTTTTTTGGTTTTTCCTCTACGTCATATTCTGACAGGATATCCCTCAAAGATTCGTGAATTTAACCTGGCACCGCCTGCCGTGCTTTTTTTGTACCCGCGACCATCTCGGGGTGTCCAAAAGGGCACCCCCTGCTGTCTGAGGATCTAACAGACGTCTCTGAGTCGGTATATCACCAATCGATAGCCATGAGTCTTGCAATTCAGAAAATACTTTGTTAGCCCTTGTCACGTTACTGATGACGTCACAGGTCACGTAAAACGCATGGCACGACGTCGGAAAAAGTATCATCGGTATGTACATCACATCATTGGCAATAGTAGTCTTAGAGCCTTCCACAGAGTGTTAAGCGAAAGGCCACAAACTTCTTCATCAGAAGGATGCCAAAATATTAAGAAATGTCGGGTCAAGGTCAACCTAGGTCAGATGAAATATTGTTATTACTTTACATGCAAAAGATCGATACTTGCTCGCAACTTTTTTGGTCCACATGTCAAAAAGGACGGAAATGAAGCCTTCTGGTGATCAGTTTTGCATTTCTTGCTTTT
>CP099852.1:21137679-21181582 GCA_030062745.1 Capitulum mitella | reverse complement strand
TCTTCATCTGAACATCACTATAACTACTTGGGTTTTTTCCTTTTCCTTTTTTCTTTTTTTTGGTGAACAGTCCTGAAGGTAATCGTAGCCGGTCATGCGCGCCACCACTGGAAGACACCAGCCCAACGTCGGGCGAGTTTGTGTACCCGCATGTCGCACGGTGTTCCGCCATCCCCTGGCCCCTGGCCAGCTCTTATTTCCTGTTGACAAAACTAATGCAACTGACATGACATTAGACCCTGGTCATGCCTGGAAGCATAACGCTTTAACGGTCAGGCACGTAGCCAGGATCTTCCTCAGGGGGGAAGGCAAATGTGAAATGTTGTGATATGTCACTGGCATATGACGAAGTTCATAGAAAAAACAAGTATTTTATGTCATTGACCTTATATGCAACCAACAGGGATACATATCATGTTTGCTTTTGTAATATATATATATATGATCACTATGCCGTATTCCTGCCAAATCGCTATATATCTAGTGCAGATCCCTTGGCTCAGGGGGATCATGGCCCCCATGGCCCTCCTTGGCTACGGCCCTGTCAACGGTAGTACAGCGGTGAGCCACACAGGGACGACTTTCGAGTGTATGCAATGTAAACATTGTTTACCCACTGAAAGACCATGTTTTTGGCAAGCATTTTTGCCATAGAAACAGTATAAATGGAGAAAACTGCGACAAAAAATTCTAAAGGGAATTTCTTCAAAATTATATTCCAGTACTTCTTCTCCGGTTTAGAGACAACAGAACGAGAGCAAAACGTTGTTGCATCTTGCTCATTTCGCTCACTACAAAAGCAAGAACCCTGCCAGTTTGCTATGTCTTGACAAGCGCTAACTTGGCAACAAGTGTGGTATCATACAGTTTCATACAGTTTGCGTAAAAAAATGTTTGGAGGGTGTTGCACCAATTCCATGCCACTGTTCTGGTCAGGGTTAAAAGCGTGAGCACCGGAACAGGTCGGATCGGGTCGGACGGTTCAACATTATCTGTTCCTGCACGTCGATGCAGAACGCCCTTGGCATTATGTCTGCACTCTTTTCAGGACCGCTGCACTTGAAAATTAATGTGCTTCATGAATTGCCGAAGGCAGTGACGTCCACTAAGGGCATATCAAATGTTGCAATGTAACACCGTGTATTTTGTGCGCATGCAGACCGATGGGGGTGGAATGACAATGTTCTGGCGTTGGCATGCTTCAGTGCTGGCATGCTATGTTCCTGAGATCCCTGAATGGATGAGTTAAATACGTACATAGTTGAATAAGCACTCGTACTTAAAAATGAACATATTTCCTTTCGAGCTCGACAGCAAAATCTTGTCACGCAGTAACCGGCACGACAAGCTGGAACGTTTTACGATTGCGGCAATCGATGTTTTGCTGAGGCAAAAAATAAAAAAAAAACGGGTCAGGAAGTGCCACAGTCATGTATGCAAATGTACATCACGCAATGCATGCATTGCGTGAAGTACAATTGCTTTAAATGGACGACTGGGAGGTCACAGAATTTGCGTACATGAGGCCGGAAACGTAATTGTAACCTGCTGGTTATCTCCAAGTTTTCCATATTTTCATAGTCTCTAAAAATTTGCTTCTGTACAAAGTCGCAGGTTATGTCTATATTTTGGAAACACATGAAAGTCAGTATGTTTGTAATTTATAACCTAACACTTGGCTTTGTCGATTAACTGAAGATTGCATCACATCAGTGTGTTAAAAGCTGCACATTAAAACGAATTGTTTCCTTGATAGGGGAATTTCCATTTTAAGCCTGGTCCACAGCTGTTGCGCAGTACGGAGCGGCGGAAAGGAAATGATGTTTTGTTCTTGTATTTGTTCAGACCTACGGCACTGGAGACGGCCAGTTCTTCCCGGGAAACGTACGCTGTAAGGTGGTAAGGTTGGAGAGGTAGTTCTTCATTGTTATCAAAATCCAGTTTGCTTCCAAATTGAGTTTAGTGTTGATCACATGGCGCTTATTATTCGTTGTTTTATTGCAGCATACGTCGAAGAATGTTGGAAAACTGCGTCGATGACATCAACGGAATCATTAGACCAGTGCAAATCAAGTTCAGGCTCCTGACTTAACTGCATGGCATTTGGCCATAACTGAACAATGCACTTTCACATGTCGAGACATGACACTGCGACGTGACATTATAAAACGCTTTCGAATGTCGCAGTAGCACCGTTAGTATGATGGAAGATGGCTGTCGGTGCCAATGCCGTCTTGCCACGTCGGCGCCATGGAGCGAAGCCAGGCCAGTGCGAAATGTGTGTACCTCCAGCTCACAAGATGTTTGGGAATGGGCTGAAGAGGAAAAAAAGAAATCCTTTCACGCATGTCTTAATTTACCAGTAATTTCGTTTCGTTAAAAAGGGACTATACCTGTTGTGCCTGGGCATAAAATTGAAAAAAGACGGACACGACCTGCGACTACGATCTCAGTCGGCACAAATCATTCACATCGCAGTTCCACAGCATATCTGGCGAGCGGGAAACTGGGATGTTGTAAAGGTCTGCCTGTGCTTCTGAGAGATGGCCACATTTTGTTTTTCATGACACCGTGGTACCCACGTGATTGACCGGAGCACGTTCTGTTTTGAACGCCGTCAGAGCGGGCTCGTTCCGGTTGGCAGTGGTCCATTGGCTTATTGACAGCCGGTGAGTGGGCTGCACCAAAGGCAGACTGGCGACGTGGACGGCTCCGCCTGCCGCCCGGCGCGGGGCCGCCGCCCGGCGCGGGCCGGCTGGTCAGCCGTGCCTGCCGATCGGAGCGGGGCCGCCGCCCGGCGCGGGCCAGCTGGTCAGCCGTGCCTGCCGCTCGGAGCGGGGCCGCCGCCCGGCGCGGGCCGGCTGGTCAGCCGTGCCTGCCGATCGGAGCGGGGCCGCCGGGGCGAGTTGCGGAGAGGGAGGCTGGATTTGCACACTCTGTCTTCTTCGGCTCAGTCTCAGCTGAAACCGGAACTTACAGTCTGTACCTGTGCTCTTTCTTTTCAAAGTGGCACAATCTTTTTGTTGCCGTGCACTCTTCTTTCTCTTCTTCCTTTCTGCCTTGTCTTGCCTTCTGCCTCTCCTTTCAGTTCCAGTAATGTCAGCAAAAACACGTTTACTAAAATCATTAAATACTGCAATCAGCTTCGAAATTGGTTTTAACATTGTCACCTGACTCGTTTCCATTTCGCCTCTGCATCATTGTATTCCGATCAACTTCGATTCGCCATGTGTAAGCGATGTGTTACATAGATGGTGTGTATTATATGTACACTTATATCTATGTAATATTTATAGCGCATGTTAAGTATCAGCTTGTTATATTAGTGCTACAGTATATGTCATGCTATAGGTGTTCTATAGCATGACATATACTGTTGACATTGTTATATATGCAATGTAGTTGCATATTTTTTGCAGCAACTAGGCTTCGTATTCCTTTGCATTATTTTTTATATTGATTGGCACTTTTGCCGGAAAACATGCCTGGTCCCAAACAAATGTACGTGTATTCTGAGTTTCTTCGAGTCCCTTTCTTCCGGAATATTTAACGTTAAGACGTTAAGCCAGTGTAACCCTCCTGGTGTCCTAGTTGTAAGACGACCTGTAGTATAAAGCGCTTTATCCAAAATGGCATGTTCTCGATTAAAACACACTCAGTGGGCTAGTCCAGTTCAATCTGATGGCTGAAAAACAAAATTTTCGCCCTACGTCTATATGTGGTCATTGGCGGGTGAATGCATACAGACGGATGTACCATGTCAAAAGGGCCCAGAAGGACCTTTGGATTGTTATGTTATTACTTACTGTTATAGTGTTATTGTTGTTATGTTATTGTATGACGTCCATGTTATTAGAGAACGACTGGGTAGGAACACTCACTTCGCGAGGTAGAATATAAATTTTGTTTCTCCGATACCCTGGAGCACACGCCTTTCTTGGTCCCATACGTTGCCTCATTTGCGACCACATGCATGCAGCCAGGGACACTTGAGCACTGTTTACCACCGCTCACTCGTCAATGTCCACACCTTTCCACATTTCACAAAGAAAGCCACACGCTAACAGTGCTACTGCTGGTTTGCCAAAAAGACGGGGTTTTCCGTCCTGTCGTGTTTTATTCTACCAGTTCTGTCGTTAGCTACATACAATGACGGAACATTCAAGATGGCGTTTTATTTGTATCATCATGTTTTGTCTGAAGTGGACCAATTTTTGTGAAATATGTACGATGGACGATGGACGACTTGAATACTTGCACAGCTTTACGCTGTTATTTATATAAATGATTTGGTGAGCCAGCTGAAGCAAGCGGTAAACGCAAAATGACCGGCCTGGACTGCTGTCGATGACCGGTCAGTTTAGTTGCGTGGGAACGGACTTTTGCGCGACGTCTCGCCGGCCCGACATAGGGAACGGACAGGGCGAGGGACTGAAAAGACATGGCAGCCACAAGTTGTTCCGGCGCGGCGTGGTACGTTTCCAGAGACTTCGTTCTGCAGATTTCACTACGTGCGCTGCATTGCCTGATTAATTTCTATTGTGATCTCATTCCGACATGACCAGTTCATTTTCAGCACTGGATTAATTGCGTTGACCAGAGGACATAAGAAAATACGAGGATCTCGACATGACTACACTCAATTTCTTTTGTCGCCATCTTTTTTTCTAACACGCACGGTTTATTTAACGTATGATCTACGGAATATTTTGCAACATCAGTGTGGTGAGGGCATATTAAAGTGCAGGTATCTCATAACCTGTTGCGAGTTCCTCTTATGCTTCAAATGATTTCATCGGGCTGGCATGCGTGTAGGAGACAGCGCAAATATTTTGACATAAAAACAAAAAAGAAACAAAAAACATTGCTTCAGCAATGTATGTTGAACATCATTCAAAACATTTCCTCGGTGGCGTAGCCCGTATTTTTTTGGAGGGGGGCCACAGCAGGTGAAGGGAACCCTAATACTTATGGTGCCCCTTGAAAACTACGGGGGCCTCAATGGCTAGAACATTAAGGGTACATAGCACTTATTAAAAACATACGGTGATTCCATGTGTGCGACTTCTGGTTCGCGCTAAGCAAGGTTTTGAACCGTCTCCTATTTTATCCACCGGTGCATCCCGCATCTCAGACTCTGCAAATTGCAGAGCTGAATTATACGCTCAGCGCTATTCCGGCTACCCGTGTTTTACGACGCTAGACCGAATTTGATTATGTTGTCCGGGGAACTGCCCAGGACCATATACCCTGTCCCTCGGCCTGACCCACAGAGAGGTATGCCTCAATAGTGCATAACAACTGTCATCAATTGGTAAACATGAATCATTGTGTCAATGTAGAAATCGCGCATAAGGGACGACCAGGGAGAAATTCCTGTATGCTTGGTATACTAGGTTTTGACAACACATCGGTTTGGTCCAGTTTTTTACAGCGCAAAAAAAAAACATGTAACGAACATCTCGAAAATAATGTTTTTTTATCTCAAAGACTAAAAACAATTGAAAACAATTTTAAAACAAAAAAACCTTTTGATACATACTACCAGTCCGAGACGTACCAACGCCCAAGGCCGGCTTGTGATGCGAAATATCGGCAGAGCTGCTGACTCCCCACGCCGTGTTGATGACTGAGTTGCAGGACACGGCGGCGGCGCAGCGTACCGGCATTACGGTGACATTCATAGCCCGGCTGTATGGTTCCACGGCAAGTAGCTGAGTAATGCGGCAGTCGTACCATTATCCTGTTCAAGTTTTGAGAGCTTGTGTGGATGTGACTACCGTCAGACACAAATGTCCTCTCATCGAAAAATTCCCCTTGTGTGCATCCATATCTACACATGTCTGTAGGAATGTTCGAAATATACTTTTATGCATTTGTGTTATTGATTGAGAATTTGGTTGGTTGAGAATTGAGAACTTTTGAAGTTGGAATGATAAGACCCCTATGGCCCTTGTTTTGGGTAACGTCACTGGGCTCCCTTCCCGACACGCCGACACCATCTCATGGCAGGAAAATCTTTCCTGACTGGCGGCTCCTTTGCAGAGGAACATCCTTTCCTGTCTTCACATATGCCTTTTGGTAGGTGCATACATGCCGGGGAGCCAGCTTACGTTTCCCGGTTAGGGAACACCTCGCCACCTGCGAACTGAAATCATACGAGAACCGCCAGTTGGAAAGACGATGTGCAATGGGCTTCATTAAGAAATGCGGGCCTGGGGTCCTACTCCCTGAAAGACCCCTCTGTCCCCCCCCCCCCGGCTGCGCCTGTGCAGAGTGGTCTTTGCCTGGGAATCGGCACCCTTTGCGTTGGAGTGATTTCACCTTTCGGAGCCAAGGGAGCCCTTTAGGCGAATGGCAGGGGGCCCTTCGTGTGCCACAAAGAATTGGGGGTCTTGAAGCCCCTAGGACCTTCCCAACTACGCTACTAGTTCAAACACTTGTGCACAGGGAGGCATACCGGCACCTACAGTCAGCAACGAAACCATCGTGTTCTGATTCCGTTATGGACCAGAGCCGGTGTCTGTAACTGCTCTGCCTCACTTGTTCTGTCTCTATCTCTGCCTAAACGTAGTTTTTTATAACGTCTTTGTGAATCCCGAAACCAGAGGGTGCCTCAAGCCCAGCACCATCGAACAATTTCATCTTCAGCTAAAGAAAATGAACTGGTTTCGACTGCGATCGGCAAAAACACGCAAATGCAACATGTAAGTTTTTTACACGCCTTCATTTGCATCGACCTTAGAAACACGACGAATTATTTTTACAGACGTGTACAGCATTGATCCAGGAACTTAGTGATACAGCAGTATGCGCAATGAAAGTCTGAAACCGCGTAAGCGTAACGCCATAACCAGTTCTGTTTCAAGACTCGGCTGCCAAAACCTGTACGTGGCACGCGACCATTTTTGTGGGGGCAAAAAAATATGTTTGCTCCCCATGTCTTGCAGCGTGACATCAGACGCCGTCGCCATGACAACGCTAGCAGAGACTGCCGTGTTGCCATGGCGACCGCAGGACTCTCCGCTGTGCCGCCGCGGTGTGAGGCGCGAAAAGAAGGGTTGCGTTTTTCCGTGACTACAGTTTGGATTCTTGAGGCAGCCCGCCCCTTGTTTCGAGTAATAAAACTGTTCTTGCATTTACATGTCTTTGGACGGGGTCACTTTGTCGCCGTTGCCCCCCCCCCCACTTTCGCCGCCAGTGGTATCCTTCCACCGCCACTTCTATCCTTCGACATTTTGCGATCCGACTGCCGTCACAGTGGTCCTCTGTCCCAAGGTTTTCGTCCATAGCCGGTTTTGTCCCTGGTCTTC
The DNA here is from genome assembly GCA_030062745.1 of Capitulum mitella. Taxonomy (NCBI): domain Eukaryota; kingdom Metazoa; phylum Arthropoda; class Thecostraca; order Pollicipedomorpha; family Pollicipedidae; genus Capitulum; species Capitulum mitella. The sequence continues at coordinate 21,174,269 of CP099852.1, read as the reverse complement.
ATCGATCGATCGACGCCTCCGGCCACTGCCACTTCTTCCTCCCCGTTGCCTCTCTTTTCCACTCCCGCAATCTAGGGGCGCGGGCACTCCTCCACAGTTGGGATTGGGGGGGGGGGGGGTGCAAAGAAGCATCCTGGGTCAGTTGTTTCCAGTGAGATCAATGTTACGCCAACGCCCATAGGATCAATGTTAAATCTGAAAAAAGTTGAGGGAGACAACTGCTCCTTCTCGCTTCCCGTGTCCATGTCCCAACCCCACAGGCAGGACACACTGTTCCGTTGCCATTCATTCCTGCTGTCACCTTGCCGCCTCCCTTGAATGTGTCCCTCCCAGACAGGTTACAAAGGTGTTTTTGGGAGGCGCAATTTCGACCCGACGACCGCCCAAACAGCCACGGCGTCAGGTGGCCAGGGCGGAGGGTTTTTCACGAAAAAAAACATGCTGGAGCGCGGCGAATGTGGCGGCAACGCCGCGCCGGCGCAGTCGACTCTTTGATGTCAAGGGTCGCATCCAATGGGCTATGCCCCTTCTATGGATGTCAGCTGCAGTTCCGATGAGTGCGAAAATGGAACAGCGAATATCAATAAATCGCAACAAAGTGTCTTGTGTTCGGTCAGGCGTGCTTTGAAGACGCGCGGAGCCAACGCCAGTTGCGTCTGTTCAGCGCTTTCCACTTCCCGCACCAGGCCACACCAACCAGCTCCCCTTTTTCTGGCCATGTCACGTGCCCCGGTCGTCACCTGACCGGCGCCCTTGCCGCGGCGCGGGCGCTTAATAGAACAGCCGGCACCTACACAGGAAACAGATTGGCATGCGCGTTCGACTTCAGACCCCAGGTCGGCGACGCCGCCGGAAGCCAGGTGTTTTCGACTGCTCGCCGACCCCATGTCTTCGTCGCCATTCTCTGTCTGAAAAAGAATATAGTGTCTTGAACGCTGGCGATGAATAATTATCTCAGCAAGTTGCGGGAATCAGCACACCTAAAGCGTCTGCAGCCTGAACCGAAGTTCATCAACTCCAAGCCGCAACAACCACTCCCATTCCGGCTTTCGTTGTTTAAACAACTGTGGTGGCGGAGATTGTTGACACGATCTCCGCCCTACTTCACACGCCTACGCTGCAATCATGTAGGTAAGGTATGACCTTACAGGACTGGTCGTGCGGGCACTCGGTCCGCGCCCCATAGTTGGGTGGGCGACCCTAGGGCGCTTGTGAGTCGCATGTCGCTCTTGTCCTTTGTCGCTCTGTCCGCTCGGCCCCCCGGAGCGCTCCTATGTGGGGCCGAGAGCAGTGTTTAAAGGTAGTCTGAGCGTGGCGCGTGGTCACGTCCGACCGAGAACACAGAAACACCTTGTGCTGCTGAGTGTGTTACGCCCGGTACGCCGGCTGCGGAGTGGAGGCGGACAAGGAGCACGCTGCACATACATGACCGCCCACGTAAAATAAATTGTTCCAACCGTAAAACCCTAGCGACGCCGTCCAAATTCCCAGAACACCATGTCACTGTCAACAATATTGAGACTTCACCGGACCTCCTCACCCAAAAAGCGCGACGGCGACAGAGATCATGGAACGCAAAGCCAGCTAACCCTTGTTTTTTTCTGTCGCCGTGTAAACACCACTCATTCCTATGAGTTGCTGCATGCGCCACTCTGCGGCTAAAAGCTGTACTAAAGCTTCCCACGGATAAGTTTGGAAGTAGGTGCCACAATCCTGTGCCGAGGTATCCACGTTTGTACTGCGCTCTACAGGGCCGTAGGAGCATCCAGGGAAATGGGTGGGCTGGGGGAAGACTTTTTTCATAAGACTAATGTTAGATTTCCCCAAAAGCGGGTGGGGGGCATGACGGGCCATTCCTACGTCCATGGCGCTCCATATGTGCCTCGTGCCCCCGTCCTCCTCACATTCCCAGCCAGACATTCCCATCGCGGATTGAAGTGCACCCCAGTTGGAATTAATAGTCCTGTTATCAGTTCCGTTGCGCACCCATTTCTTCTTTACCCTCAGTTCCCAATTCCAATCCCACCTTCTGCAAGAAACGGCTGGGCGAGTCAAACTCGGGGAAGGCGCTCGGTATCGGCTTCTCTAGTGTCACTGTTTCTCGGCTTTTCATCCCGTAAGAGAGAGAAATATACCCGCAGGCCTCAAATTGTAGATGTTTACGTTGCACTCACACCTGCCCGTACAGCGTGCTGGTGTAAAATTGCGAAAATATCATCAAGCTGGTGCTGTATTACGTAGCTTTGCTTTCTCCAATACCTTCATTATATGTTCACTATCTCCGAGAAAAACATCAGCGTCCCAAAATCATAACCACCACATCTAGCCATGTCATTTGAACATGTCATAGCTTCGTTCGCTTCGGAACACTGAATAAGACCATGTTACGTGATTTTACAATAGAAATGTTGTACATGGAAATGTTGAACAAAACATACCAATGCAATACAAAATGACAGAACCCACCGAGACATTCAAAAACACAACACACGCAAATTGACTAACACAAAAAATAAAAATGTGTCGGACGACGCCAGCAAAACGCAAAGTGCCAAAACAGTGAACATGGGCGTGGCTTCACGCATGATGGTGCACGGAACACCAAGCCCATGTTGAACATCGGCTAGACGAAAATGATGAAGGATCTCCTCGCAGAAGTGCTCGTCGTGTCGACGCCTGCTGCAAAGCAGGTACAGCACCACGTCGAAGTTGGCATGAACTAGGTCAAGGTTGGGAACCGAGATGGGTCCTGCAGCCAGTCCCGATCGCGAGGAGCTTGACGAGAGCCAGCGTCGGGTCTAGCTGCAGACGGCCGTTGTCGGCACGTGCCTCCAGCTCTAAGCCCAGCGTCGCCGTTGCCCAGGACGACTTTGGCAGCATGACCAGCGCCACCTCATCAGCCTACGGAGTCACAGTTCACCAACCTACTCTGTCACAGTTCACTATTTACAGCGGCCCAGCTTTCTGCGTCTTACAGCTACAGCAGCAGGGCCAGAAAGTTTATCTCTGTAGTCCCACCCCAACTGTGAGAAGGAGAGCGAGAGAGTGAGAGAGAGATACATAAGCCACATTCAGACATGCATAAGACACATTCAGACATACATGAGACACATTCACTCATAAATCAAATGCATTCACACATATATAAGACACATTCAGACATACACAAAGGCAAACACCTAAACATACTCATGAAGAAGATACATTGAGACATATGCATCTAGACATCCACACAAAGACGTATCCAGGCGTGCGCACAGACAGATACATCCAGACCTACACATAGACACATTCAGGCATACGCACAGAGGACGCAACCAGACATACATGCAGACAAAGACACATACAGACATATGCAAAAAGAGACAGGCAACCAGGCATCCCCACAATGATGCATCCAGACACACACAGACAGAAATGCCCAAGCAAACATTTAGACAAAGGCACATCCACACAGACTCACAGGCAAAGACTCATCTACACATACAAAGAAAGAGGCATGCAGCCATGAATGGAAAGAGTCAATGCCACATGCACAGACAGACACATTCAAAAAGACACTTGGAAAAAGGAATGTCCAGGCATACACACATCCAAAGACACATCCAAACAGACACTCCAACAAAGTGACATCCAGACATACATATACAGATGCATTCAAACATACCAGAGGCAAAGACAGAGAGGGACAGGGAGAGAGACAGTGACAAGCCTAAACGGCAGAGATGGACGATGAGGATGAGACAGATGAAGAGGTAGATGCAGAGTCAGAGATAGATACAGACAGAGGTAGATGCAGAGACAAAGCAAGATGGACAAGCAGACCAAAATCGAGACAGTCTACCTCACAGACAGACGGATAGACAGACTGGCACACATAAGACAGTAGAGACAAAGAGAAAGACAGACGGAGATATAGAGACAGACATATGGCACAGAAACAGACAGACAAACAGGAAAGCAGACAGACAGACAAACAAACAAACAGACAGACATACAGACAAACAGACAGGCATACAGACAGACAGACAGATAGGCAGATAGGCAGGCAGGCAGGCAGGCATGCAGGCAGGCAGGCAGGCAGGCAGAGACTGGCAAAGACAGACAGACGCAAACGGACAGACAAACAGACTGAAAGACTGACTGAGACTGGTAGACAAACACAGCCAGACACATGCATACACAGAGGGTTACAGGCAGACATATGTTTCATGGCTACTCTATGCCGAAGTCAGGGTGTTTTCAGGGTCGTTCAGATCATATTCAGATCAGATCAGATTCAACACACAAGGACTTCTTCTAAACATGTATTCTTGGCTGCACCTGGGGCGACCACACCCAACGGCCACACCTGGGGCGGCCCAAGGCTGCTACGAACAAGCCAATAAAACACCCCAACACAACAACGACAAGCCAACATACACAGGTGGACAAAAATAGACAGACAAAGGCAACCAGATGGGACAGACATAGTCATACAGTATCAGACAGACATCACCAGACATACACACAGACACAACCAGGCATACACACAGGCACATCCAGACAGCTTCATAGGCATATATCCAGCCACACACACAGATGCATTCAGATATACAGACATTTAGGCATACATGGACACTACCACTCATCCAGGCGTAAACACAAACACTCAGAAACGTAGATGGAGCAAGACCCATATGCGGACAGATACACACATAAGCACAAAGAGGCAAGAGAGAGGCACAGAAAGAGACAATGGCGCTCATACAACAGACATAGAGAGGCAGACAGACAGACAGAGACAAGCATATACAAACACACACGTGCAGACAGACAAAAACGGACAGCGAAAAAACAGACATGCGGGAAGGTAGACCACACAAGACCTATTTGCAGACAGACACACAGACATGGGCACGGAGACAACAGAGACACACAGAAAGAAACAATGGCACACAGACAACAACAGACACAGACAGAGAATAGATAAAGAAGGAGAAACAGGCCGTGACAGATAATGAAACTAATGTCATAAACTGCTCTGTATCTTCACAAATTCACCCTATCCCTACTCATGAAAACAATCATTGAAAAATACGCAGCTTGACTTCTTTATCCTCCACAAGTCATTTTCAGATGACAAAACTTTTGTTGACTAGCACTTACACATGCACATGCAATTGCAAATGTGAACACCTGATGCAAGTTGCACCTCATCATAAATGAGTTCAAGACAACACAAGGGTTAGATGAGTGAAAAAGTATTAATGCGGATGACAATAGGTGTCCAATGCAGCATTTTTTCCCATGGGTTTTCCATGCATACAGACTACCACGTGAGAGCAGACCACAAGAAACGTCCTATCCCTGCCATTGCCCTTATCCAGTCACATTTGTCTTCAACTCTTGGTTCAAACACTCACTCATTACCCAAAGTGCACCAGCTGTGAAGGCTGCCCTAGCACAGAAAATGACCACAGCCAATCTAGGGAAGAAAATGACATGGCAAAATAAAATGACAAAATGAATTATTGGCACTTCCCAACATCAAGCGGCTCCCAGGTTTTACCCGTCCGCGCGGTAGGAAGCATTTGGCGATGAATTTGGGCAGCGTCGATTGAAGCCTGTAAGTTGCTTTTTGCAATAAGAAATCGCGCTGCATACAGGCCTCTGCAAACAGAGGGATTACACCTAAACTATAGCAAAGCATGATTATATGTTGGGTGGGCATGGGACCCAAACGTACGGACCAAACGTGAGTGTAATTTTTGCCGCAAAAAGTCAACAGAACGTATATTCGATATAAAAGTGGAATCGGTAAGGGTTCGACGATGGCTGCATGGTTCCTAGCCATGCGGCATGGCGCCCAAACCGTGGGCCGAGGGCGTTTCGCCGTGGGTACTTAAGAAGAAAGGGTGTGCATGGAGCTAGACTGTAGTGCTGTTTCCAAGCCACTGCGACCTAGCGATCGCCAGCACCATAGACAACGATCACAAACGCTAGGAAACGGTTTTTCTACTTTACCATGCCGCGCTTGCGCGTGGCAACCGCCTCGCGTACTGAAATGTGATGTGTACCACCGACTGGTCATTCAATATTCGTGTTAAGCTGACGCTTTTCGAGCCGATTCGATGCATGGTCGCCGAGAAAACTTGCCGGAAGAGGGAGGATATGTCTGACACTTTTCGTGATTCTCGATTTACGTGCTATCCCTATTCGAAAAATCCGTTTTGAAACCCGCTTGGCGCGCTGACAACAGGCCACAGCGCGACGAAAAGTTGTCGATGTACAGATTGATGCAGACAGCGAGGCGTTTCGAACGATGCGTGGCGCGTGCCGACCCAACAACCCGTTTGAATTGGCATGGAAAAGGATCTGTCGACAGAGGAACAGACATGCTTTAATGATTTAAACGTACAGCTGATAAGAACTTAAAATTCAGTCATTGGAATAACAGATACTGGAACACGATTCTAAACATGAAACCAAGAGCAGAGACTTAGCCAAGGGGGCCATGGGGGCCATGCCTCCTGAGTTGCGATAAACGCTAGGTGTTTAGCGATTTCGCGGAAATACGAAATATGGATCATTGACATGCTGCAAAAGCAAACATAATATTCATTGTTGGTGTGTTAAATATAAGGCGAGTTACATAAAACTGGCGTCTGTTCCTGTAAATTTCGCCATATGCCAGTGGCATATGCCAAGATTTGACATTTGCCCCCCCCCCGCCCGAGGAAAATTCTTGCTACGTGCCTGACCAAAGGATACCTGAATGTAGGCTTGTGGGTTAATCACCCACAAGCCTGATTCTTAAATGCCATGATACCGAATAAAATAAAATTTCTCAAATAAATGGACGAACTGCCTTAGGAAATATATACCATTAATAAAGTCACAAATAGTTCGGATAAGCTCATGGGCTTTGGGCATAATCATGACAATAAACAGCATTCCTTATACCAGGAGTAACATGTGCTTACGCACAAAAGATAAAAATATCAACGATGACTCAACATTTCAGTCATAAACCATATTAAGGAGATGATGAGAGGTTGAGTCATTATAAACATATTTATCTTTTGAGTGTAAACCAAAGTTTCTCCCAGCATAAAGAAGGCTGCTAACACTAATGCTCATTTAACCCTATTCCCGGAAAGGGGGTTGAATTCCGCCCTCCTAGTCTTTTTTGCTTGCCAATTCCAGGCTTTTTTACGAAGCTCCACGAAACGTGGTTACTTTTCCTAGCAATTTTTTCTTTGTACTGTGACAAAATTGCGAAATCCTATTTTGCTCAGAAGCGGAGCCAGACAACATTTTTGGGAGTCACTTCAAGTCATTTTTGGTTCTGTTTAAGGTAAAAGGAAAATGACTGCCAAAAACAGCGTTTTTAAAATAAAACTTCAGGCCTTATATGGATGTATCGCTTAATAGTTGGGCAACGTGCAAATATAATTTTGTTCATATGCAGTCGTTTTAAAAGGTCAGGTCAAGGTCAAAATTCAAAATTTGTTTTTATAGCAATTATTTTAGTGCTATTTTTTGAAATGCCAAACACGAAATATATGTGACGTTCCAGGGTGCTCTCTACTTGTGCATAAAGTTTCAGTTTGATATCAGATCAAGTCACGGAGCTATGACCGAACATGTCAGTGCGCGTACCCTATATCACAATAGCCGTAAAATGGATTTTTTTCAAGAAGGGTGAATTCAAATGATTGAAAACGTTTACAGATAATATTCAATGCACACGACATCATTCCAAATGATTCCAAGGTCAATAGAGGTCATTTAAGGTCAAAGGTCACAAGTTGACCTGAAGAGCATGTGACCATCACAGTCCCCCCTTTTTGATGTCCCTGGCACCGACTATGCTAACATTATACAAACATTGTAATACGATTTGTACTTGTTTTGTATGACATGACTAGTAGAAGCCAAAAAAGCTCTTTTACCTTTTTTGTTCATTCAGTTGTTGGAAAAATAATCAGCCTGTTTTTGAACCCCTGTGAACGTCCATGAATTTTCTCAGATTTCAAATGTGTGTACCAGTGGTAAAAGTTCCAGCTATAATCTCTCGATTCATCTCAATTTGATCGAAATCGGTCCATAAACAACGAAGTTATAAGAAGTCCAAAAGTTTCCCCGTTTGGATATTTCTGCTCTTCTTTATCCGCCCTTTCAAAATTTTGAAAATTTATTTATTGTTTAATGTAGTTTACTTTATGGGAAATCGATTATCGTTGAGATGAAATCGGATGAATAGTTCTCGAAATCTCAGGGGGCCGAATCCGTCCCCCTGCCGGGCATCGGCCATACCGTCTAGCCCCTCGGAAATAGGGTTAACACGCGCACTGGAAGCGGGTCTTTTTGTGCCCCCCCCATCTGTTTTTCTTGAATATCTCGAGAACAGACCAGAGCTGGTTGCTGCTACTTTGTGACATTGATGGCAATTGAATAACTCGTCGACTGACGCGGAAAAATCGGAAATCGGAAGGATATTTTCGAAGTTTCAAGCATTTCAAGTCAGGCAAACATGACGAAAACGACGGTTGTCCCTGACAAATGGAAACTTTGTAAAAGAACTAGCGTTCTGCTTAACCCTATTCCCGGAGGGCTAGACGGTATGGCCGATTCCCGGCAGGGGGGGGCGGATTCGGCCCCCCCTGAGATCTCGAGAACTACTTATCCGATTTCATCGCAACAAACGGCAATCGATTTGCCGTGACGTGAACTACATTTTTATAAAAAGAAATTTTCAAAATTTTGAAATTTGTGGATACAGGGGGGCAAAAATGTCAAAATGGGGGGTACTTTTTGACTTCTTATAACTCCGTTGTTTATGGACCGATTTCGATGAAACTGGCATCAATCGAGAGATTATGGATAGGGCTTTTACCATGGGTATGCAAATTTCAAATTTTGAGAAAATTCATGGGCGTTCACAGGGTTTCAAAAATAGGGGTATTAGTTTTCCAATAACGAAATGAACAAAAGAGGTTAAAACACTTTTTTAGCTTCTGCTAGTCATGTTATGCTAAAGAAGTACAAATCGCATTACAATGTTTGTATAATGTTAGCATAGGCGGTGCCAGGGACATAAAAAAGGGGGAAGTGTCATGGTCACACGTTTCTCAGATCAACTTGTGACCTTTGACCTTAAATGACCTCCAGTGACCTTGGGGTCACCTGGAATGATGTCGTGTGCATTCAATATTATCTGTAAACGTTTTTAATCGATTAAATTCACTCTATTCCAAAAAATTCATTTTTTGGCTTTTGCGATATAGGGTACGTGCACTGACATTTTAGATCATAGCTCCGTGACCCGACCTGATATCAAGCTGAAACTTGGTACACAAGTAGAGGGCATCTTTCTACGTCATATATATTCCGGGCTTGGCATTTGAAAAAACGGCGCCGAAATTATTGCGAAAAAACAAATTTTGACTTTTGACCTTGACCTGACCTTGTAAAGTGACCTCAGATAAACAAAATTACGTATGCATATTGCCCAACTATTTAGCTATATATTCATATAAAGTTTTAAGTTCTATCTTAAAAACTCTGTTTTTGGCAGACATTTTCCTTTTACCCTCAACATGGCCAAAAATGACCTGAGGTGCCTCCCAAAAACGTTGCCTGGCTCCGCCCCTGAGCAAAATAGAATTCCGAAATTTTGTCAAGGCGCGTAGAAGGAATAGCTAGGAAAAGTCACCAAGTTTCGTGAAGCTGCGTCAAAAAGCCTGGAATTGGCAAGCAAAAAACCCGAGGGGGGGCGGATTCCGCCCCCCCCTGCCGGGAATAGGGTTAAGACTATCGTTTGAACAAAATCAGGCGATGTCATTCAGGCATAAGTGATGGATGTACCAAGACCACAGCCAGGGTCAATAAGTGTCATGGTCATCAAAAGGTCAAGGTCAAACTGCTTGTGACCTGACCAAGATTTGCTTTGCAACGTGTCAGTTTGCATGAGATATGCATTCAAAGACCCTAATAAAAACACGTCTGCGCACACTGATACGCTTACATATACCAAGGTCAGTGAGGATCAAGGTCGTTAAAGGTCAAGGTCAAATATCTTGTGACCTGGCCCAGATTTGTTTTGCAACATGTCGATTTGTATGGAATATGCAGTCAAAGACCCTAATAAAAACGCGTGCGCACATGGATACGCATACATATATACTAGAGCCATTTCAGGTCAAGGACAACTTTTTGTGACCTGGTCCAGATATGCTTTGCAATATGTCGATTTGTATGAAACATGCATTCAAGGACCCTACTGAAACACGTTTGGCACATTGGTACTCACATGTATATACATATATGCATATACATACATACGTAAATGTAAACACTGGGAGTGACCAAATGTACCGATGTTGGCTACCTTCACTAAAAACACGCTAAAAGGTACATGTTGCGCCCTCATTTGGTCTGAAACTGTTTCGTGTTGTTCGAAATCTGATCTGCAAAAGATAAAAAAATGACGCCATAGGTGACATGACCTCGTCCTCAGTCAAGACGCCGAATGAATGGAAGTTGTCGTATTCCACGTCTTAACTGCCAAACAAACGGCCTTTTCCCGTGTGGTTCGAAAAATTCTACGAAATGGCCTGTACGAGCTGAGAAAGTGTCCAAAGTTGACCTTCTCCACCCTATTTGACCTTGACGATATCGTCCTAGGATCATGAAAATCGTACAGAATGTAAACCGTTATAGCCCCACGCTGTCCATCAAATTTCATGACTCAAGCTCCTTCCGTTACCGAGATCTGAGAGAGGCACTTTAAGACCCCCTTTCAATGCGCGTTAGCGCGAAACCCCCTTCCACTGCGCGGGTTAAAGGACGCATTCAGCGGCCTCTGCTCCATCTCAAGTCATCTCCCATCTTCAGTGGAAAGCTAACAGAAATTGGAATTAGTCATGTCGTGAGAGGGACAGCGCGAGGAATTCTCCCTTGTTTTCAAAAACAGACCATCGTGAAAACGTTCAACCCTTAGCTTTTGCTTAGAATTACCACGTAAGCTCGGAATATTGCAGCTTTAAAGGAACAACAGTGACAAAAAGGAACAATGAAGGTCTTCATTATCATTTCATCTCTTAAATCATATAAAGTTGAAAATTCGTGTACGAGTATGTTGACAAAAAGCAGGCAATCAACCTGAGTCTCTGTCTTTCGATCTTGTAGTACTGTCCGACCGCTACTCTTTTATGAGCCGGGTTGACCTACTGATAGGCTAAAATAGATGAAACAATGAACGGCAAATAATGCAGAAATGAAAAAGATGGATTCGAATGATGACTCTCCATCTCTGACTTCCAGGCGTTGGCTGCAGAAGAGTGATGGCGTGATTTTGTTTCCTCTGGATCCAAATTTTTGATTTGATAGGAATCACCATGTGGTAATCACCCTCATCACCAAATGGGAAGAGAAGCACATGATGCAGGACTTTGAAATGTCCCATTTGGATCTGAAACCTTCCGTTGAACCTTGTACCTTCTGCTTCGTTTATTAGTGAATTTTTGTCCTTTCTCGGGACCAACTTAGTCTCCTCGACCACTTGTCCTGGCAGTTTTGTTGCAGCCTTGAAACCAGTGACAAAAGGGTTGTCAAGTACAATGGAATCATCCAGGCTGCGTCCATGCTTCGACGGATTTGTTTCCTGTTTCGGGGCTCTTCTTTCTTGGCCATGTCTTAACTATGAATGTAGATCTAGGCGAATTTCTTTCTGGCACCATGCTGGGGAAAAACAGATCCAACGGAGTGATAGGTTTGCCCCTTGAATTGTTAAATTTCAAGAGAAGTCTGGCATTATCACCTCTTCGTCGAAGCCAATGCTTGCCGGTGAGACAGCATTGTTATATGTCCCGGTGTTGTTCTTGAAACATCTTTTTTCATGAGCAGGTTCTTGAGTATTCTGGTAGATCTTAGACAGGAAGGAAACGACCCTATCGTTCGATGAAAAGTTCAGTTTCAAAGATTCTTCATTAGAGCTTTCTGAAAGCGATCCACTTATCAAGTGCACCATTTTTTATTGTATGTCAATAGAAGTTGGGGTGTCGCATTGCTGTTCCGTTTTTCTTGTTCGTTGTCGGACCTTTCGTGTCTTGTCCTACTCCATTCTTTTCATATCGGCTTAAAGTTACCATTTTTTCTCGGGAATTCGCTGCCTTACTGTTTTAATTTTTTGGAAATATTTTGCTACGCTTGATAGTTTGCATCACGGTGTTGCTTTGCTGCATCAGTAAGGTATGCTGTGCAACTGGTTGTGTATGCCCGTCTTAAGCTTGGGCATAAGATTAGCAAAGCTAACAATGCTCCATTGCCCGACATACAGGTGGCTACAGAACTAATGGCAGGTATTGAGGTCCACTGAAGACTCGGTGTATTTGTTCAACCACAGGAGTGAAGGGTTCCTCGTTTTCACTTAACAGAAAATGAAAAGTACCTGCAGACATAAGGATTTTCACCCACGGGTCTGACGACCGGGCGAGTGCCTTTCAGGTCACTGCAAAAGATGATATTACTTGTCATCTTCGTTGTCACCGTAATAGTTCCGTACAAGCAGTGCCTGAAACCTATGCCTTTGTCGCGACTTTGCTTTGAACTCGACCAGTTCTTGCATTAAGTTACTGCTTTTGTTTCTCCTGGTGAAGGACATGTCAACGATAGATGAAATATCCTCATCATCTTTTATGACGCGGCTAGTGCCAAAAAACCATCTTTTGTTACCACAGTGTTCTGACTACCGAGAGAGAGAAAATTATTTTGCATCACTAAAATCAGCCCCAAAATTCGTCGTAAGAACGTTTTCAATGTATTTTGAGGTCAGATAAGATCAGAGACTTCACCAATCGGTCTTTAAAAGGTCACTGAGCTTTCAAAGTCCGATATGGTGTCAGGCGTACGCCAAGCAGCTCGGTGTAAAGAAAAACCGACCCTTCTGGTTAAATTCCTGAGAAAGCAAAGAAGCAAGCGATGGTGAACATTTACTCATGCTTGTTGAGAACATTTTCCACCATCCTCCAAAGTGTTGCCTCCGGAAACCACCCCGATCGTTCAAGTTTACAAAAACGCGAAGCTCAGCCCGGACACCGGTGTTTTCACCGACTCCTTTTGGGCGCGACTCTACCAGTACGATCGTCCCCTGTCCGGGGAAGTGGTGTGCTTGGTTGCGGTGTGTGGGGTTGACATACGATTGCCAACCTCAGCCATGTCCCCAACACCCCTGAAATCGCGGCCCGGGAGGGTACCGGTGGCCGGGAGGTGAAGTGGCCTGCATAACCTAGTCTGAACGCATATCTGTGTGCTGGGCCCAAATCTGTTCGTTGCCACATCTTCATTTTCCAATGATTACGAACCTCTCGCCTGAACACATAACGTTCTCGGCAGTATATTTAATCATAAGGGCATGGGTAAAACAGGCGTCCACAAGGCAATGGTTTTCCAGGGGGTCAGTGCAATATAAGGGAGGTCCACTACGACACCGTGGTATGCTTTTATTTTTGCAGGGACCCAGGAATATCATTACAAATGTGATGCATCACTGCCTTTGTCGTATCGATGCCAGATTAATAACAACAGCTGGCTTACAAAAGTGGCAGAAAATGGACTGGGCGGATAATTGTGGCTAGCTTATTCCTGGTCGATATGATCAACGAAGGTCCTGGAAGCCCGGTCGCCTGGTTGGAAAGTTTCGTGACTCGCCAGCTCACGCGTATGGATATATGTTTGCATTATGTATGCATATAGGGTTGGCAGCACGGGTTCGAGGTCGCCCCAGCGCTCGATATTTGATTCGTGGGCCAGCCGGCAACTGTCCAACATAGGGTCAAGCCAACTACCACACGGTCATGTCGCACCCTCAGCGGAACGTGTGTTAGGAAATACATGTTAAAACAAGTGTTTGACGCACCATGTAGCGTCAGCCAGGTACTCATCTGTGCAAAAGGCGAGCGATATCATCCTTGTGCTATGAACAATATTTATAGTTGTTTGATTGATTGATCAGTTATTGATTGATTTCATTGAGTTGAATTGATCAGTTTAACAGTCGAAGAAGCTTTACTTTGAATGAAACTCTTGATAGCATGAAATGATATCACGACTTGGCAAAATATCATTGTGAACAGCAACCTTTCATATTGTCATATATCTTTTTTCATATATTCATATATGCCTTTCGTCTTATGTCTCCAGCAGATATCGCAACAACCGAATCATCATGCCGCTGTCTTGTGCACTTGTCTGTCCGTCTGTCTGTCGTTCAGTCTTTCCCAGGCCGAATTGCATATCCATTGCTGTTTCACCTGATGACAGTCGCGTTTAAGGAGAACTGCAGTGGCTAAACATACATATCAACCAAAAGCTATTTGGTTGTTGTGGGTTAGGACGCACAGCCTCCTGGGCCCAAGTGTCCGTTTCTCGAGTCAAGTCTCGTGTTTCGTCAGGCGTCTGTCAATCGTCTGAAGCATAAGTTACAAGACACACTCGCGACCATCGATCCCGAGACGGCGATGCACGATTTTCAGTACAGACAGCAGCTAGATGGCTGCTCGTGTCGCATGTGACGGCTTTGCCAAATGGAGGTAAAACTTGCACAAAAGTAGACCTCCTAATGTACGAGTTTGCGAAAAACCTTTACCAGTACCTTCGGGAGCGGAAAAATTTGGAAAGGCAGTAAAGATTTGCTCAAATAGGCTGCGGCCGAAACCCATGATTTTACGCGCACCGTCTGCGGTGTTAGCCGACAATGGGCTTTACGGCATGGCAAAGGGAGCTGTACCCGCGGAGCCAAAGAAAATTATTTGGGGTTCGTATAACAATGTATGAGTGTTGGTGAAATGACACTTCCTTGTGGAAGGCCCTGGTCTTGTGCTCCATAGCTGGAGGTGGTGTTGCCGCATCTGACCTGTACCGTTCTGTCCCGGAGGAAGTTCAGTAGAAAGTGTGCTAGGTGTCCGCGTAGACCTAGCTTGTAGAGTTTGTGTGCAAGTGCGGACTTGTGGACTCGGTCGAATGCGGCCGTGATGTCTAAGTATGCTGCTACTGTGGTGCGTTTGTAATTCATGCCGCGTTTGATGTAGTGTACGATGCGTATGAGATTGTCTGTGGTGGACTTGTGTTTTCTGAAACCGCACCGGTGTTCGTCGAGCAGCTTTTTGCTTTCCAGAAAGTGTCGGAGGCGTGTGTTTACCATGCGCTCGACGAGTTTGCTGGCACAGCTGGTGAGAGATATTGGTCGGTATCCTTTTGGCTGAGTGTGGTCTGTTTGGGGCTTGGGCAAGGGAATGATGATACTTTGTCGCCAATTTGGCGGAAAGGAGTCGTTTAAGAAGAGATTGTTAATGGCCGTCAACAGGTACGTTAAAGATACTTTGCTTAAGTGTCTGAAGAATTGGTAGTGAATGTCGTCCGGCCCAACCGACGTGTTGCCGCACGTGCTGAGGGCAAGGCGCAATTCATACATGGTGAATGGAGTGTTGTATGTTTCAGTGTTGGTCGACTGAATGTTTGCGTTTGCCGCAAGTGTTTGAAGTGAGGTTGTTAGTGCTGTGTCGTAAGTGTGGTTTGCGGAGACGTTGGTGTAGTGAGTTTTGAAGTGTTCCACGACGTCGCCAGGTTCTGTGATGCGCTGATTGTTTATTGTGGGTTGTGGAAAGGGACCTGGCGGAGGGCGTTTGAGGTGGCAGCGTTTCATGAGTGTCCAGATGGTGCTTGTGGGTGTAAATCTGTCAAATGTGGCTGCATGTTCCTGCCAAGCTGTTCTCCGCGCTCCACGTATGGTGGAGCGACAGAGTGCCTTTGCTCGGCGGTACTCCAGGAGATGCGCTTCGCACATCACCCTTTTGTACCGCTTCAAAGTTCTGCGTCGTTTTGCGATGGCTTGTTGGCATTCCGGGGTCCACCAAGGCGCTGATGCCTTGTTTCGGGTTTTTTTTTATTTTGGGACGGTGGCCTGTGCTGCTGAGCTGATGGCTCCTAAGACCTCGCTTATGGTGTGGTCCGTTGAATTTACTACTGCGAGGTCCACCATAGCCTCGTATTTTGGCCAGTCCGCCCTTTTTAAATTCCATGTGGGTGCGTGGAGTTTGGTATGGTGGATTGCAGCGGAGCTGAGCTTGATGTGTATTGGGTAGTGGTCGCTCAGTCCGGGGTCGTCCTCGACCGACCATTCAAAAAGATGACTAATTCGCGGGGTGCAGCACGAAATGTCTATTGTGCTGTCCACAGCCCCTAATCTGGGGTTGTGTCTGGTGGCGGCCCCGGTGTTTAGCAGTGTGATCGCCCTACTGATGATTGATATTGGGTTTTGAGGCGTGCCTCGATCTTTTGGTCATTATGCGCCGCCTGTCAAGTCTGTGTGAGTTACGTTACGTTAGAGTGTATGTGGCGATTTTAAAGATAGCGCAAGTGGTCCATTTAACGTTACAGGTTGAAAGAGTAATGGACACAAGTGCTTTTTACGTTAAGTTGTGTGTGTGACAAAAAATTTGGATGCCGCTGAGAATATCGGCATGGTGGGGGCCTCCGTGAAGCGGGGGCAAAACGCACAGGGGGAAGAGGAATGGAGTCTAGTGCCAGTGGCCGCAGGAGTGCGGCCACTCGCCAGCGGGAAGCGGAGGAGGAAGCACGTCGGCCGAAGGCGAGAAGAAGAAAGAGAAGAACGAAGAGAAGAGGCACCTGTGGGGCGCGTTCCCAGGGCGTCCTGTTACCCGCAGTAAGCCGGCTCGGAGCTGCTGCGGGGTCTGAAGCAGGCGTCCGTCGCAATCCACAGGAAATCCTCCCTAACCTACTCCTCTTTTTCTCTCTTTCCTATCGACTAACAAACCGGTGGAAACCTAACGGTGTATACCCCCCTGCTTGGGGCCATTGCGGCCAGGGCAGGTAGGCCCCTGGGCTAACGCCTGGGCCAAGGCGTCAACGAAGCCGGTCTTTCTCTTTCTGGGGCCACTAGTGCCCCACAACCACTAACACAACACAACCACTTCCCTAAAAACATGGCCTATCTTGCCACCGCCGACGACGGCTCTTTCGTCGTCGGCATATACACGGACTCCACGCACGACATCGCCAAGGAGTCGGCATTCACCCTCACGAAGACCCTGGAACACCACATACAACAGAAAAACCTCACCGTCACCAGACACCACAAACACATCATTGTGCGCACGACAAGCTCAAAAGACACAAAGAAGCTGCTGTCACTCACAACATTTAACTCACAAAAGTGCAGCTTCACACTCCACAACTCACTCAACAGCAGCCGAGGCACCATCAACACGCCAGAATTCAATTCCTCCAGTCACGACAACATCGCCGCAGCCCTCCAGGGAACAGGGGCATCCTTGTTCTCTGCCCCAAGGCACTGGAGGCAGACCACTATCCTCACACTGTCCTTCCCCACAAAAACCCGACCCTCACACATCACTATCAACGACATCCAGCACAAAGTATTCCCTCACATCACCCGTCCCGTCCGCCTTCACCGCTGCCAGCGCTACGGCCATGGAGACCAGGCCTGCGCTTCACCCAGCGCACGCTGTGCTCGGTGCGCGGAGCCACACTCCACCACAACGTGCACCTCCGCGGTCCGCAAATGTGCGGCCTGTGGCGGCGCACATCCTTCCTCCGACCGACAATGTCCCGTATGGCTGCGGGAAAACGACATCCACGAGCTCGCGGTCATTAAGGACATATCCTTCTAAGCAGCACGGCGGCTACTCACTCCCGGGCGCTCCTATGCCGCCGCAGCACGATCGTCCTTGAACGTCCCTCACCCCTCTCCGCCTGCCACCCCCTCCGGACCACCGTTTCCCCCTCCCGCCCCGGGCGTCCGACGTCCGGTTTTCCCGCCCCGTCCCCCTTACCCACCCCTCTGCACCGGCCCTGGCCCCGCGAGAGCGCGACCAGGCCTTTTTCCCCACCCTCCCCATCCCCATTCCCTCCAACGTCGCCCACTCCTCCACCCACCCCCCGGCTTCCCCCAGGCTTGGCAATGCGCACCCGACGCAAGGCCAGGCCTGCTCCCTCACCCTCCCCACCCCCGATCCCTCCAGCACTTCCCCCCCCTTGGCCCCCCTTGGGCCTGGCGACGCGCTCCAGGCGCCAAGCCAGGCCTGCTCCCTCACCCCCCACACCTTCCCCTCGGCCCACCCTGGGCCTGGCGACGCACCCCCGGAGCGAAGCCAGGCCTGCTCCCCCATCCCCCCCACCCACGGTCGCTCCAGCCCCCAACCGGCCGCCCCGAGTGGCCATACCCCTTCCCGGCGGCCGCATCCCGGCGACCCGCTCACCCAGCACCAGGTCCCCAACTCCTCTCCTCCACTCAGTTCCCCCCCTCCCCCCACCCGGACCCAAACCCCTCCCCCACCACGTCCCAAGAAAGCCCCAATCCAAATCCTCTCAGACCCCCGCTCCCGCCTCCACGACCTCCACCGGGACTCAGTGTGACAGGCCATCCACGTCAAACGTGGCCTGCCAGACTGAGCCCCAAGCCGGACCAATCACCCGATCCAAAACCAGCACCACCTCTCTGGTCCGGCGTGTCACACCGCCAGCCATGACCCGACGCCGTCTCCGCAGACCCCTAAACCTTGCGAGTTCGGTCTCCGACACCCCCACGACACGCCGTATCCGTCCCACTCCAGTCCCCATGTCTTAAATCATGACACACATTCTCCAATGGAATGTGGGCGGCATTCCATCTCGCTTCACCGAATTCAAAACTGAACTAACTCAACGCAAAAATCTACTCCTGGCCGCCCTCCAGGAGACACATCTGCGAGACACAGATTCCCACTGGACTCACATTCCAAATTTCACGTGGCACGTTGACAATGTCAACGGGCCAAAAAAGAAGAGGGGGAGCTGCCATTCTCATTGCCAACAGCATGCCCCACAGCAGAATTAACGTAAACAGTCACTTAAATTGCGTAGCCATAAACCTAAAAATCAACCACATACAAACCACCATTATTTCAATATACCTCCCACCCACAGAACCAGACCCCACACTACACGACCTCACCACCCTCATCTCACAACTTCCACACCCAGTGCTGATTCTGGGAGACATAAACGCTCACCACCCCAGCTGGGGGAGCCACATAACAACCAACAGAGGACACATGATACACACATTTATCGAGAGTCAAAATCTTACACTGCTAAACACCGGGGCCGCCACCAGACACAACCCCAGATTAGGGGCTGTAGACAGCGCAATAGACATTTCGTGCTGCACCCCGCGAATTAGTCATCTTTTTGAATGGTCGGTCGAGGACGACCCCGGACTGAGCGACCACTACCCAATACACATCAAGCTCAGCTCCGCTGCAATCCACCACACCAAACTCCACGCACCCACATGGAATTTGAAAAGGGCGGACTGGCCAAAATACGAGGCTATGGTGGACCTCGCACTAGTAAATTCAACGGACCACACCATAAGCGAGGTCTTAGGAGCCATCAGCTCAGCAGCACAGGCCACCGTCCCAAAATCAAAAAAACCCCGAAACAAGGCATCAGCGCCTTGGTGGACCCCGGAATGCCAACAAGCCATCGCAAAACGACGCAGAACTTTGAAGCGGTACAAAAGGGTGATGTGCGAAGCGCATCTCCTGGAGTACCGCCGAGCAAAGGCACTCTGTCGCTCCACCATACGTGGAGCGCGGAGAACAGCTTGGCAGGAACATGCAGCCACATTTGACAGATTTACACCCACAAGCACCATCTGGACACTCATGAAACGCTTCCACCTCAAACGCCCTCCGCCAGGTCCCTTTCCACAACCCACAATAAACAATCAGCGCATCACAGAACCTGGCGACGTCGTGGAACACTTCAAAACTCACTACACCAACGTCTCCGCAAACCACACTTACGACACAGCACTAACAACCTCACTTCAAACACTTGCGGCAAACGCAAACATTCAGTCGACCAACACTGAAACATACAACACTCCATTCACCATGTATGAATTGCGCCTTGCCCTCAGCACGTGCGGCAACACGTCGGTTGGGCCGGACGACATTCACTACCAATTCTTCAGACACTTAAGCAAAGTATCTTTAACGTACCTGTTGACGGCCATTAACAATCTCTTCTTAAACGACTCCTTTCCGCCAAATTGGCGACAAAGTATCATCATTCCCTTGCCCAAGCCCCAAACAGACCACACTCAGCCAAAAGGATACCGACCAATATCTCTCACCAGCTGTGCCAGCAAACTCGTCGAGCGCATGGTAAACACACGCCTCCGACACTTTCTGGAAAGCAAAAAGCTGCTCGACGAACACCGGTGCGGTTTCAGAAAACACAAGTCCACCACAGACAATCTCATACGCATCGTACACTACATCAAACGCGGCATGAATTACAAACGCACCACAGTAGCAGCATACTTAGACATCACGGCCGCATTCGACCGAGTCCACAAGTCCGCACTTGCACACAAACTCTACAAGCTAGGTCTACGCGGACACCTAGCACACTTTCTACTGAACTTCCTCCGGGACAGAACGGTACAGGTCAGATGCGGCAACACCACCTCCAGCTATGGAGCACAAGACCAGGGCCTTCCACAAGGAAGTGTCATTTCACCAACACTCTTCCTCATCATGATCAACGACATGTTTGACGACTTACACTGCAGAACACTACACTATTCACTTTTTGGGGACGACGTGGCCATTTGGGCCACTGACCACTGCTTCTTCAAAGCCGACAGGGGTGAAAAAATACGCCGACCTGACAGATATTGTCGGTGACCAGCAGCTCTACGTTTGCCTGCATTTGGGTGACCAAAATAGGGAAATCGACATGCAATGAACGAAGAATTTCCCTAAATTTTCTGACGTTTGAAAAACAATCGAGTCATGACCTTTACCATTTGTCCATATTCAAATACGCTAATAACATCAGTCGACTGACAACACTGTTAAAACAGCTTATATTTTCTGAGTCATCAAAAGGTACCCGTACTTGTGGTGAAAACGTACCGGGCTGCCATTTCCAGTAGGTAACCATTTCCATTAGTCTAAAACGAAATATACCGGGTGACCATTGGTCACAATATCGGCAGAGATCACCGACACAGTAGTCACCCGCCGTGTTAAGTCTATGGCCACGAGAGCGCCGACCGGCTGGTTGAAAGCGCCGACGAAGTGGTCACCTAGAAGAATAAACATACCAGAAATAGTAGAAGTGTTCATGATACTGGGGAGGAATACCCCGAGGTGCAGTTGTTGACAGTTGAGGACGACAGGCTCGAGAAAGACGCAGCGGTTCCAAGTTAAAAGTTTCCAAACGTACCTATACTTAACTAGCGAAGTCCAAGCCCTAGAAACCCAGCCAAGTCAGTGTGCATACGTGTTGATCAGTCAGCATTCTGTGGTGACGAGGTGTCGTGGGGAGATTGTGATGGAGAATGGAAGGCCGGCCAAACCGAAAAGAATTCGACCGAAAGTTCAGTGTGGGCATGCCAACTGCTCGTATGATGGTGGCAAGCAGAGTCTACCGAGGCACACCAGGCTGACACACCCGGGAATGCCTGTGAAAATAAAGGCGCAAGGCCCCTTCTGTCCTGAAGGTCGATGGGCTAGCTGGGTCAGCAGGATGACAGGTAAGTTCAGGGGACAAAGGTCTCCTAATTCGTTATAGTTTGTCTGCAACGTAGGGCACACTTAGTGAGAACTCATGTGCACCAATCTGCAAATCACGGCAAGGATGCCAACATAATTTTACAGGCAGCCTGAATCCCCATGGGCATAATCTCTCATGGGCTGCAGGGGCATGTCCCCCCACAGTTTTCCAGAAGTGACAATTTGCCCCCATATTTAAGGTGTCAAATAGGAATTTTCCATAAGACAATTTCTTGGGCTTCAGAATCAATAAATAAATAGTAGTTTCAACCATAGTTGTTTATACAGTGCCCAAAGAAGTGATTTTTACCCTTGCCATGCCTGTTCTTGATGGAGTGCAGTCAGCTTGACCTCCCCAGTTTCTGAACTGTGGCTACACCCATGTGGAATCCTGCCCTGAATGAGGCAGAAGCTGATCCATTTGGGGAAGAGCCATGTCTCTGGTATCTTAACCTACCCATCAAAACACAATTTCTGTCAGATTTAGGCCACCAGTAGTGTGAGCTGCCCTGATACAAGAATTTGTCTCAGAATTTCAAAAGTTACCCCAGATGTCATATTTTGCCCTAAGCATGCCCCACTGACATCTTTTGAGATCTTCCAGGTTCTGCAGACTGGCCTTATAGGGATGGAGGGGTAATCATGTGGTAGGTGCCCCTTCTCTAGCTGACAAATGAGATTGTGAGGTGGCATCATCTAAGGTTTGGCATCTGCACAAATGTTCCATAATTTCAACACACTTTTCAGTGTTAAGTCATGTGGGAAAATTCTGGCACAATACTGCCAGAATTCCACCACAATCCCTCTGATGTTGTTAACCCGTCCCCAACTGGGGGGGGCAGTTGACTGCCCCCCCTGAGGTTTTTCTGGGATTGCGAGAGAACGAACTAACACAGAATCACAAAACTTTGTGTACCTTTTGCTTCATCAATTTTACGTCTCGCGTCAAAATTTTGACCTCAGGCCAGGTCAGGTGCCTGACCTAGACCAGGTCAAACAGACCTAAGTCCAAAAAAGTTTAGCGTCCTCTAACTTTTTTCCAAAACAAGATATCTCAATAATACTTTCAGGGATTAGTGATCGTGATAGATGCAACAAATCTGCTATCTCGGATTTTTCGGAATTTTCCGGGTCATTGACCCAAGGTCAAGCCCATTTTTAAGACATATCGCCGTTTTTTCTGAAATTGACGGAATATTTCATAACATTTTTAGTGTGGAGTGAAGCAGACATCTAGTTACCGTCATTGGGCAAAGTATCAGTGACTTCCAGCCATTGACCTGAGGTCAGGTCACGAATAACTGAAGTGGGCCAAAATGTACCACCGTCAAAATCGACGATGAATTACTCAGAATGGGTAGAAAATGGCAAAACTAGCTAGCACAGACGTAAGTAATACCAGGAACCTCAAAAAGTTTAAAAAGTAGCATATTTTGGAAATAAACAGGCCCTCGCGAATAAAGCTCCGCCAACTTTGTAGATTGGCAACTAATCAATTTTTCCAAAATTTAAGCATGAGAAACCATCACAAGAATCACAAAGATCAATAAAATTGGCATAGATCGTCTTTTTTCGCGAAAATAAAGGAACGCTAAAATTAGTTCCCGTCAATTTGGTACCGCATACGGCAGCGGCGCACAGTGACGCCTGACGGGAGAATTACGGTGTCTTTAACTCAACGTTTCGGCGTACATATTGAACAAATCTGAGGAAATTAGACGTGTATCGGCATCCGCGGACATTTACTTGTGCGCTGGTGCCTTTACCTATGCGTTATTAGTTACAGCCCTTGAGATTCAGGCCATTTCTCGGTCTGATGCAGTCGGCTATGAGAAAACATATATAGGGCGTAAATTGGCTTACATATTATCTAAAACTAAAAATGAGACCAGTTGCGAGCTCTACTCGTGACGGGCTTTCCAACGGTATGCTTATTTTTATCGTGCGACTAACCGTTCGTGAGTTAGAGGGGGGGCAGTCAACTGCCCCCCCCCCAGTCGCCGGTGTTCGGGACGGACCGACGGTCGTGCGCGGGTTAAGGTGCATTGGTGTACATTCATGTCTGTCACAGCAAGTCACATGAATCAAACTCTGGCACATACCTTTGTATGCTGAAAATTAGGTACACTCTTACTTAAACTGAAGCACATCAGCATTGAAATTCATTTACATTCACCCTGAAATTTGAATGAAGCTGATGCCAAACTGAAATTTAGTCATTGGTTTGTCAAAAAAGTGGAATGTCTGTCAGTCATGATGATTTGGGCTATGTGCAACTCAGTTATAAGGTCATGTGGCATCCCTTGTATTTTGTACCTCCATATGTTACCTATCTTCATTCATTATGCTTATTATGAAACCTATCAACACCAACATATTTGTGCTGGAATTTGTGTGCATCCACCCTGAAATCTGAATGAAGCTTATGCCAAACCTAGGCAAACAGTTGTAAGGGTTTCAGAAAAGCAGCATCAACTATGAGCTTATGTTGCATCCCATTTATTTTCTTAACACCTGATTTTAACTAGGTGTCTTAACCTTATATCCATCGTTCAAACAGCATAAGGTCAGTGCAACTAAAACTGTGGATGCACATTTGAAATTTAAATTTGGAGGTACACAGTTGGGATAGCATCATCTCTAGATATTCAGATGTCTGTATATGCCATCTTGGCACTCATGGTTTATTGTAAATAATCAATTGTGGTGTATTGTACTGATGAATGTAGTCATGTTCCCAAAGGCAGTGAAACTTTGGCAAAGTTGAAGATGTGTATTTTTGGCTTGTCTTCCCATGCATCAATTCTCAGTTAGCATGCCATTTTTTACATTTTCTACAATTGCCCTTTTGGCAACCTCCCCCTCCCCTCATTTTGCCATTCCTGGCATGGCTGTGTGGACCATCAACACCTTGTTTGAAACAGGCCCTCTTCACAGACTTGGATGACACTGAGCCCAGCACCAGTGCTCACCATATCAGCACAAGCACTCCCCAGTCTGGCATGAGCTGTGAAGCAGGAGCATCCCAGATTTCCAAAAACATTGGTAGGTGTGGAATAACTTTTTGTAGCTTTGCCTATGGCTGACATCCTTTTGCCGTACACCAGCTTATCAATACTGGACCTTTGTACCTGATAAGGGTTAACTGGCTTATGAACTTGTCCGTATCTAAGACATTGTCTTCATGACATGGGCTGTCAGCATTGAGACAACCCTCTTCACAGATCTGGACAACCCTGAGGCTGGCACGAATGCATCCCAGCCAGTCACAGGCACTCCCCAGTTAGTCACAAGCTCTCCTGAGCCAGCCACGAGCGCTTCCCTGCCAGTCACGAGCGCTGCCGAGCCAGTCACGAACCCTCCCGAGGTTGGCAGAAGCGTTCCCCAACCTGGCGTAAGCTGTGCTGCAGTGACAGTCCAACAGTGCAAAAGTATGGGTAAGTGCTAATTGAACATTCACAGTTTTGCTAGAACTAACATCCTTTTAATCTGTCATTGCCTTGGGAGGAGGCATTTAATGGCCCTCCTCTCGCCCTGGTGCACTTCTTAGATATCTCTTAAATGAATAAAGGCATTGTCCTGAAACTTCGTGCCTTTTCTTGCATCAATCGTATACTGACATAGAATACTGATTTGCTCACATAGATTTGGAAACGAGGTCATCCTAGGTCACGTCTCAGTGGCGCCGTAAAGACGACCATGTTTTGCGATTCGACGTTCAGTTTTACTTCATCGCCGTATTGTTGGTGCCATTACAGTGTATGGCTGTGGTGTGCATTGCATTGGAAATATCGGCCTTTGCCATGTTGTTCAACATCCCGTGAAAATGTGTAACATGGGACAAACTGTCTTGTAGGGTCATTCACAGATGTCAGATGGAGGCAGCTAGCGTGTTCATGGTACTCCGATTTTGAAACTTCGGAATGTTGCAGTGTTGCATGTGCGTGGTCATTGGAGCCATTTCGAGGCATTTTTGTGCCCAAGGCTCTCTCAAAGTGTTCTCTTTTCTTGAATCTCCGTGTCAAATGGCCCAGCGCAAACTTCAGTCTCGGTCTGCGCTTCACTGTGATTAAGCGCTCTGGAGAAAATGACCACTTTTTCGTCTTTGACCTGACCTGTGATATCATCAATGACCCAAAAGCAAAAGAATGTATGTCACAGGACCGCAAGACTCGGCGCTATCGTTTGGCGTTTGAATCAGCCGAATCGGACGATTGGATCTTGAGATAGATGGGGGGAGGCATAACTCCACCCAGGCAATGGAAGGTGGCAGAATACCCCAGTTAGTCCAGGGTTATCTTGCACCAGAATGTGTATTAAGATGTAGCCCACGCCCGCCTTTGTCGGGTTAGCTGTAGCAAATTTTTCACCTTTGAATTCCAGTGCCATCCTAGTTGTAAAAGGAAGTGGGCTCTGTTGGGACTGTTTTCGGCGCTTCATTTTGTCCCATATTCAGCTGTCTAATTTGTTCCTCCCAGTCTCTTCGAAGCCAAATCCGCTCCAACAGCAGTGGCATCTTTTGTCTGTTCCAGGGCCGGACAAACATCAGGCGAGCTTTGGCTGTGTGGACATGACCACTGAACCGTCCTCATTCCAAGCCGTTGAGGGGCAAGCATCCACCAGGTTTCACATGACACCTGCCTGTGAAGCGAGGATTGCTAACCTTGAAAAAAATCAGCTACGTATACTGCAAATCCTTGGAAAGCCCCACGCTCAGGGCCAGGAAGACAGCCAAAAGGGTTCCTCCTTAAGTGGCCTGTACTTGCTGTCAGCTGCACGAGACATCACTGCTCTGCAGGAAGTGTCGTGCCATCAACTCGTCTGCGCGCCTGAGCACAACGTCGTGTTTTGTAAGGTCTGCCTACCTGGGTTTGATCCCGCACGAGACCTGCAGAAGACAACTTCGAACACCTCGGGCCTGTACCGGTATGACTTCGCCATGGGCGTTTCCCAAAGTCCTACCCCATGCCGCGACCGTTTACCCTGCTAAAGGCTGCCATCAAGGCACATTTGATGGGAGGAAGCCACCGCAAAAAGCAAGAGGTGATGCAGAAAGCGCGTGAAGTCAATTCATCCCGTCTGAAGACTTCCGGCACCATCAACGGTAGAGTGTTGCGCACTGCATACCACGTCTTGAAAAATTCGCTGCCAAGGGACCAGTTTGAGAAGCTGATCGTCCTTCAGCACGAGAATGGTGTGAAGGCGGGTGACATATGCCATTCAGCTGTCCAAATGTCCCGCTTCCGCGACGCGTTCAGCGACGTGGTGCTGAGCACGGTGGCGCGTCACGTCCAGTCCGCACCCTGTGTTTCGCTGATCGTGGACAAAGTGACAGTCAACCACCGCACCCTGGACATCACCGGTATCATCAGCATCGTTCCCGAGTCTCCAGCTGACGCGCTGTTCCAGAGCTTCGTCATCGGAGCTCCGGTGGTGAAGGAGCACGATGGGGCCTCGCTAGCGAATGAATGGATAGACACGACTTCGAAGGTGGGTGTCAGAGACGTGAAGAAGTTCTCTGCCATATGCACCGACGGCCAATATCACCATGCCGGCGTACCCGCAAAGTTCCTGAAGAACATGGCAGCAGCCAATCCCGACTATGCTGCGCGCTCCGAGCCGCCATGTGTGCCTTGTCTTTGGGACGGGGCGCACCTGCTGGATCTGGCGGACTCGAGCGCCAGGACTGAGCCAAACCGCACTTGGGTGAACGACACCACTGAGGCAGTGACGAGCATCACGCAGCGGTTCTCAGCCGGCAAAGGTAGAGAGATCTTGATATGCATCAGCGAAGAGCGCGGACTACCGCTGCGAGGACTGCACCTCTGGTCTGAGACAAGGTTCTCGCCGTATGCCGCCGTCGTCCTCCAGGCGTTCGTCACCAACATGCCCGTCCTGGCCGCCGCTCTGGAGCAGCAGGTGGGCTCTCCCCAGACGAAATACTGCGCCGTCGACGAGATGTTGACGGATCTTCGACTTATGAGGGGTTTGGAAATGCTGTGCGATGCCTTGAGCATTTCAACAGCAGCTTGGGCTGCTGTTGATCATGTCTTGTTGTCGATATTGTAACAGAGACGGGACAAATTAAAAAGGTATGAAAATTGCCCTCAATGAGAATGCAGACTACTATGCCAGCTGTGACAGCATGTAATACATTTTTTGGACGGCATACCAAAATGCAGGGTGCGTTTGTAAGTTCTGCTGGACTGGATGTATGCATTTCTAGGCCACTCGACTTTATCACCTCGTGCGGCTGTGGCGTTTTCGTCAATCGTTCCATTGTTATATACTACCAAGTCCCTATTGTCTTGTGTTACAGGAGACAACGCAACGTTCAGAGTGCGCGTGACAGCCCTACTGGATTTGTACAGCGTCTTGGGACAAACCAGCAAGCACCTGCAGAATCTGCAGAAGCTTCCCTGGGAACGTCAGGAGCTGCATCGGAGGATGGTCAAGGACCTTCGGCTGATGAAGGCCACGCTCCCAGTCCCGACATCCGCTCGACGGTACTCGTCACAGCTGCATGATTCGGCTGCTGTCCTGGAGGCCTTCGAGGCGGAAGACCCCGCAGAAATGAAGACGCGCTGGCCGAACCTGGTCAAGCATGCCGAGAACCTCTCTCCTAGACAGGTACTGATTAATGGTGGACTTAGCGGAACATTACGTTGTTCCAGTGATTCATTTCAATCTTGTAAATGTGACCCAGGGAAGGAGCAAAGGACCTTTCTGATGGCATAAGCAGTTTGGCTTTTGCGTCATAACTACTACAGTGCAAATAGTTATCCAGCATGTACTGCATCGACGCTTAGCACATGAGCGAATCATCCGTGATTCGTGCATAGTCATCTGTTGGAGTCTCACCGGCACCGGCAATCATCTCCGTGCTTTTTGCGACTAAATATGACCCAAACAGTTGTAAAGTAATGGGATCCTTTCGGGACGTTAGTCCTTCTTTTGATCTGTTTTTTTTTTCGTGTGGTTCTTCCAGGTCGAGGAGATCGCAGGGTTCACGAAGGCACTGGCGGATCACTGCTGCCGCCGCGAGATGGGCACCGACGCCAGAGGAGCCTCGAAAGGGTTCCATAACGCCAGGATGCTGGAGGCAATGGCTGACATTCGGACCGTCGCTGACCTGCAGTCTATCAGGCAATCGAAGACCTCCAGCATCGTGATCGACGTGGAAACAGCCATGCATCGTCTGAAGAAGCGCAGTCTGATCCCAGCCGTAGTGTCTGGTGAGAGTGTCAGAATGGCGTATCAGGCACTGCAGGCCACCAGCCCCGACCAGTCAAACCAGGAGCTCTTCAAATTTCTTTGGGAGAGGGCGAAGGTGCAACCATCCCTGGCACCGTATGTTCACCTGGTAGTTCGGCTGTGGCTCATATGTCCAGCGGAAAGCGTGGTGGAGAGCATGGCCAGTACCGTCAAGGCCGTGTTCGGACTCAACCGGCAGCTCCAGCATGTGAATGCTACTAAAGAGTTAATTATACGTTGGAACGGCCCAGACACGGCACACGCGGACTGGCTGATACAGGCAGTGCTGAAGAAGCATAACTTCAACTTTGTGAGGTCGAACGTGGCAATTGCATCGGCTCTTGAGGGCACAGTGATTTCTCGCCACAGGACCACCAGATGTGCTCGCGCATACATTTTTAAGGACTGACTGTGTACCGGTGCCATGTACAAAGACGATCCGGCAGGAGCAGCGCTAGCTCTGTGTAGGAACATTGTAGGGGAGGTGCCGTGTGAGCACAGTCTGGGAGTAGCAGAGCTAGCTGTGTGTGCGTGTGCGTGTGCATGCGTGCGTGTGCGTTTGTGTGTGTGTGTGTGTGTGTGTGTGTGTGCGTATGTGTGTGCGTGTGTGAAATGTGGCAAGTGGCCGTAGATATTTATAATATCAGCTGCGCAGTAATCAGCTGCGTAGCTCTAGTCGACTTATGTTGCATGGGTTACGCCGACCGAATCGTCCCGTCATTGTGATGTAAATACACCTTGTGAGCTCCGACATTGACAAAGTTTCAAGGACTAATAGGAGGCAAATCGCAGACACTGACGCACGTTGGCTGGCGACTCCTACAATTCAACGAACTCACTGTTGAAGACATCGACCGATATGTAACTTCTTTTTATAAGACCCACCGCACACGCACAGCTACGTTCGTGTTCGGCACGGCATTACGGCATTGCATTAAGAACGTTTATACAACTTGTGAAATTTGCAGTTTTGGTTAGGGTGACCACTCGGCAGTTTCCACATTTGGTCGGCGACCACCAAATAACTTTTTTCACCCCTGAAAGCCGAAAACACCGTTCAAACCGGACTGGAACACATTGCAAAGTGGTGTAACAAATGGGGCTTCACCCTGTCCGCAGAAAAATCAGCAGTAGTCGCATACGCTCGCGCCCCCGGACCACTCACGCTCAACCTGAACATCCATGGCGAAGCCATAGAGCAGGTTAAAAGTTTCAAATTTCTGGGAATTCACCTCGACGAAAAACTGACATTCCAACAGCACATCAAACACACCACGAAACGATGCGCAAAACGCACCAACATCCTCCGCTGCCTCTCAGGAACAGACTGGGGCGGAGACAGACAAACACTACTCAGACTTTACAAGGCCATCATTCGACCCATTCTGGAATACAACAGCTTTATTTTCAACAGCATCTCTCCGTCCCTAGCACAAAAACTGGAAGCCATACAAAATCACGGCATTCGAGCAGTCACTGGAGCATTGCACAGTACCCCAACTGTCAGCCTTCTGGCCGACGCGGACATACCATCCCTACAGATCAGACAAACACAACAACTGTGTCGGTACTACATCACAGTTCAGACTACAGAAAACCATCCGGCACAGTCTGCTTCAGACATGACAGATTGAACAAGAGCCGTGCAGCAAGCAAACCTTTTCACGTTCAAATAAGCACGGCTCTGGCAGACCTTCAGTTTGCCGTACCGCCCACTGCACCCAGACCGCCCCTCAGGCCATTCTGGATTCACCAACCACCCACTATCGAATATCTTCTCACAGAACGCAAAACAGACATAACTCAAACAGAGATACTCGCAAAATTCCGCGAATACACCACTGTTAACAACCACAAATCATTCATATAGACAGACGGGTCCAAAATCGACGACAAAGTCGGATTTGGACTCTCATCGCCTGGCTTTGAGCTCGGCAACCGCCTCCCAGACCAAACATCAGTCTTCACTGCAGAGGCCATGGCCATACTAATAGCCATTGGCATGGCAATCAGACACAACGTGGTTAACGTTGTTGTCTGCTCTGACTCAAAATCGGTCCTACAAGCCATCAGCAATACGGCCGACCCATCACACTACATCATTGATTGCATACAACAGCAAGTGTCCCCTAACGTAAACGACATTTCCTTCCTTTGGATACCGGGACACGCTAACATCAAAGGTAATGAGCGAGCAGACCAGACTGTGAAACAGTCACTAGCATTTGACACATGCTTTGACACCAAATTTTCACTCGACGACTGTAAGGCCGCCCTGTAACAACACATCCGTAAACACCAACAGAAAACCTGGACACAAAATCACCACGCACACCTGTACGATATCAAACCCACACTTGGCGCCTGGGACACATCAAATAAAAAATACAGGCGCCAAGAAGTCGTCCTCACCAGACTTAGAACGGGTCGCACACAATGCACACAACCACTCTTAGAGGACGGCTCTTACCAAGCACCACAATGTCACGCATGCAACACACCTCTTAACGTAAATCACCTCCTGCTGGAATGTAGGGATTTCGAAACACAAAAACGACCCATTAAGGCCTTCTGCCACCAAAAGAACATTCCGCTCACCATGGGTACCCTACTGGGTAACCAGCACCCAGACCTTCTACAGCTGCTATTCACGTACCTAAATGACACACACCAAGGAGAAAAACTCTAACGCCACACAACACCGCACATCCTTCTCACTCCTTCCTTTCTTCCGCAACACCCGGCGTGAGAGGGTGAACGCTTAGCCAGCGTGAGAGGCGGTGTGGGCAATCTCCTCCTAGCCTGCACGATAAAGACCCCTCGGTGCTTTTCGCGAGGAGTAGGCCACGTGCCGGCACCTTGGCAAAATCAAATCTAAATCCTAAATTCCTAGTTTTTGAGGAGGGCTAAAAGTAACGTAGCTGACAATAACAGAGGCGGCGACTCCCTTCCTCTTTCCCCTGCGCGTCTTGCCCCCGCTTCACGGAGGCCCCACACCATGCCGATCTCAGCGGCACCCAAAATTTCTTGTCACACACACAACTTAACGTAAAAAGCACTTGTGTCCATTGCTCTTTCAACCTGTAACGTTAACCCTATTCCCGGCAGGGGGGGGCGGAATCCGCCCCCCCCTCGGGTTTTTTGCTCGCCAATTCCAGGCTTTTTGACGCAGCTTCACGAAACTTGGTGACTTTTCCTAGCTATTCCTTCTACGCGCCGTGACAAAATTTCGAAATTCTATTTTGGTCAGGGGCGGAGCCAGGCAACGTTTTTGGGAGGCACCTCAGGTCATTTTTGGCCATGTTGAGGGTAAAAGGAAAATGTCTGCCAAAAACAGAGTTTTTAAGATAGAACTTAAAACTTTATATGAATATATAGCTAAATAGTTGAGCAATGTGCATATGTAATTTTGTTTATCTGAGGTCACTTTACAGGGTCAGGTCAAGGTCAAAAGTCAAAATTTGTTTTTTTCGCAATAATTTCAGCGCCGTTTTTTCAAATGCCAAACCCGAAATATATATGACGTAGAAAGATGCCCTCTACTTGTGTACCAAGTTTCAGCTTGATATCAGGTCAGGTCACGGAGCTATGACCTAAAATGTCAGTGCACGTACCCTATATCGCAAAAGCCAAAAAATGAATTTTTTGGAATAGAGTGAATTTAATCGATTAAAAACGTTTACAGATAATATTGAATGCACACGACATCATTCCAGGTGACCCCAAGGTCACTGGAGGTCATTTAAGGTCAAAGGTCACAAGTTGATCTGAGAAACGTGTGACCATGACAGTTCCCCCTTTTTTATGTCCCTGGCACCGCCTATGCTAACATTATACAAACATTGTAATGCGATTTGTACTTCTTTAGCATAACATGACTAGCAGAAGCTAAAAAAGTGTTTTGGCCTCTTTTGTTCATTCCGTTATTGGAAAACTAATCCCCCTATTTTTGAAACCCTGTGAACGCCCATGAATTTTCTCAAAATTTCAAATTTGCCTACCCATGGTAAAAGCCCTATCCATAATCTCTCGATTGATGCCAGTTTCATCGAAATCGGTCTATAAACAACGGAGTTATAAGAAGTCAAAAAGTACCCCCCATTTTGACATTTTTTCCCCCCTGCATCCACAAATTTCAAAATTTTGAAAATTTCTTTTTATCAAAATGTAGTTCACGTCACGGCAAATCGATTGCCGTTTGATGCGATGAAATCGGATAAGTAGTTCTCGAGATCTCAGGGGGGGGCCGAATCCGCCCCCCCCTGCCGGGAATCGGCCATACCGTCTAGCCCTCCGGGAATAGGGTTAAATGAAACACTTCTGCTATCTTTAAAATCGCCACATACACTCTAACGTAACGTAACTCACACAGACTTGACAGGCGGCGCATAATGACCAAAAGGTCGAGGCACGCCTCAAAACCCAATATCAATCAATCAGTAGGGCGATATTCAGTTGGCTATAGCATGTTTTCGTTGACCAAACGCCGTCCGGAACGATTTCGTTGACCAAAGGTCGCCACAGACCTCTGCGCCGACGCCGTTTTCGGACTTTTCCGCCGTCGCCGGCGCACCGTGCCGGTGACGCCCGCGCGCGCGACGAAGCCGCCTATCCTCTCGTGCGCGAATCGCTTGTCTCCGACCGTTCTCACTCGAGTTATTCACCGCCAAATTCTAGCCACCTTGCGATTTTCCGCTACCAAAGGCCGTCGGCGCATGCGGCGCCATCTGCCGGCGCATGTGGCGCCACCTGCCCAGGCATCTTTTCGTTGACTTGAGGCCGTTTTCGTCACAGGCGCTTCAAGGTCACAGAAACGGACGTGGGCTTATCAGGCAACCCTTTGGGGCCTCCGGACCTTTATTGACCGGCGGTACGCGCCGTCGGCCTCCGGTCCACGGAAGTCATGCCGCCTGTTTGATTTCTGCTCGGACCTTCCGATGCCGGTACATTTTCTGGCATCGGAAGCCGCGCGGTAAAATTCCAGAGTCGTTTGCGCGCCAAACCAGTCTGCTGAGAGCTTCCGCACGGGGAAGAGGTGCTGCTCGGAGCAACATTGCACGTTGCCTTGCGACTCGGGCCGCCGCTGCACTCGGCCTCGCGTCAACGGCGGTATGTTTTTCCTCCCTTGCTGAGCATGCGTTTGTTGACCAAAGGCCGTCCAGCGTCACGTGTACCAAAGGCCCATCTGGCGTACGGAAACTCATCGTTCGGCTTTTGCCCGTTGACCTAAAGTCGTCGCACTTTTCTGGGCCCTGGGCCGTCGGCAACGATTGCTGTAAGTCATCTCCAAATTTTTCACGCCGTCGGCGGCGGCTCAGCTCGCCCGGCCGTTAACGGCGTCATGTTTTTGCTTGCTGGCGATTTTTTCGCATGCCGCTTTTGTCACAACCCATTTAATGCATCTCTTTCGCACGGAATGAAACGAGCTATCGTCGAGTGTCAGCGTAAAGGCATGGTATTTATTTAGCTCCAAGTTTGGTGTAATATCGCTTGGCGAAATGCCGTCGCCGGAACCCGGGTTTGCTTTATTCAAACTCACGGTGTCGCAGCGCAGCAGACTTTTATCAACTGCCTAGATATCGGGCGGTTTGTCCGCCTGCCGATTGTGTTGGCTTGCCTAACTGACCACGACACGCATAGTTGTGCACGTAGCGAAACGGGCTATTCTGATTGGCGTGTTCATTGCGGGTTGCAGTTGAAATGCATTAATATAACCCGCTCAGATGTGTGGACTTCAGCTCAACGCTGTGAAACAGTGGCAAACATTGACTCATCAGCCCATGTGTGGTGCATAACCCTCCCAATTTTTTCAAAAATCTTTTTTCTTTTTCCTAAATACTCCGGGACAAGTGCATTAAGGGACATGATACTGCAACAACTTGAGTGTTCGTCTCATCAATCCAAGTCTTTTAGTTGCACCCAGATGCTATGATGACATTCCCCATCTTCTGGAGCATTTACCTGCAGTGAGGGATGGTGAGCGGCGCTGTGATCGTGGTCTTCTTTGTTTGTTTTGTTGTTTCTTTGTACAATGAAACCTCGCAATAACTGCGGTCACGATACCTTCCTTTTCCTTTTCAGTTCAGTCATTTTGCGTTCTTTTTTTCAGTAAAAAGATGTTAATAAAAATGAACAAGGATATCCGGCACCCCGTGTGCCGGTGTGCCGGTGTTCCGGTGCAAATTTGACATGCCATTTCAGATCGGCTGCCAACTGAACTTGACAACGTCGAGCTTTGTGCCATGCTAGATCGCCTTCTTTTGTTTGATGTATAAATTGCCCAGACTTCGGGTGGTGTGTCCGCCTGCCACATGCCTCATTGACCACGATTCTCGGGCACGGAGTGAAACGGCGTACCGTTATTTTGATGAGTACAATGAAGAGCTGTCG
Source organism: Capitulum mitella (assembly GCA_030062745.1). Taxonomy (NCBI): domain Eukaryota; kingdom Metazoa; phylum Arthropoda; class Thecostraca; order Pollicipedomorpha; family Pollicipedidae; genus Capitulum; species Capitulum mitella. Next base: position 21,138,990 of record CP099852.1, on the reverse strand, counting down.
ATCTCTATTGTTACTCGTGTCGGCCTCAAAGACGGACCAATCACGCGCCAGAAACCGTCTAAAAACCCTGCGCCATGGTTTGCCGCTGACCGTATTTAGATGAAATCCCGCCAATCCGGACGCCGCTACTGGCGCACCGCGAGTCTCAACCAATCACAGGCGAGAACACAGACATCCGTTACGATGGCATCACCGAGCTCTAAGACAGTAAACTAGCTAATATGTTGAGTACCCTTCCTGCTTTTAATTGAAAAAAAGAATTTTGAAAATCGGTCCATAAATAGCAAAATTACAAGGCTCTAAGGGAATTTTTCAAGCATGGGTAACGTTTTTTGGCCACAATTTCCTCCAACTTGCAAACAGTGTCTACAAACGTGCCACTCCCCAACTGCAATGAACTGAATCTTAGTGCATGATCTGCAAATTTGACATCCCATTTCAGATCGGCTGCCAACTGAACTTGACAACGTCGAGCTTTGTGCCATGCTTGATCGCCTACTTTTTTTTGATGTATAAATTGCCCAGACTTCGGGTGGTGTGTCCACCTGCCACATGCCTCATTGACCACGATTCTCCGGCACGGAGTGAAACGGCGTACCGTTATTTGGATGAATACAGTGGAGAGCTGTCGATCTCTTTTGTTACTCGTGTCGGCCTCAAAGACGGACCAATCACGCGCCAGAACCCGTCTAAAAACCCTGCGCCATGGTTTGCCGCTGACCGTATTTAGACGGAATCTCGCCAATCCGGACGCCGCTACTGGCGCACCGCGATTCTCAACCAATCACAGGCGAGAACACAGACACATCCGCTACGATGGCATCACCGAGCTCTAAGACAGTAAACTAGCTAAAATGTTGAGTACCCTTCCTGCTTTTAATTGAAAAAAAGAATTTTGAAAATCGGTCCATAAATAGCAAAATTACAAGGCTCTAAGGGAATTTTTCAAGCATGGGTGACGTTTTTTGGCCACAATTTCCTCCAACTTGCAATCAGTGTCTGCTCTTTCATCTCATTAAGAGCATTCTGAATGTTGACCAGGCACGTTGCAATGTTGTATCCCCGCCAATAATTCTTCAGGCTGAAGGCCACGTTGTCTTCGTCGATGGAGAGATGAGGCCCTTCATCGTTGACCTCGTTAAAGGGCCTTGAAGGCACGGAATGACCCCCTGATCCATGGGTTGTATAGGGGAAGTGGTGCTGGGGCGCAGGAACTCCACTTGGACCCCGTCATAATAGAGACTAGTTGCATGTCCTCCTGCACAGTCCATGAAGAGGACGATTTTAAAGGGCAGCCCGTTTTCAGCGAGG
>CP099852.1:21104676-21137179 GCA_030062745.1 Capitulum mitella | reverse complement strand
CGTTGACCTTATCGTCGCACTTTTCTGGGCCCTGGGCCGTCGGCAACGATTGCTGTAAGTTTGTAACTGTGTAACTGTGTAACTGTGTGTAACAACTGTGTAAATTTGTGGTGTCTGGTGACGGTGAGGTTTTTCTGTTGTATGTGGTGTTCCAATGTCTTCGTGAGGGTGAACGCCGACTCCTTGGCGATGTCGTGCGTGGAGTCCGTGTATATGCCGACGACGAAAGAGCCGTCGTCGGCGGTGGCAGGATTGGCCATGTTTTTAGGAAAGTGCTTGTGTTGTGTTAGTGGTTGTGGGGCACTAGTGGCCCCAGAAAGAGAAAGACCGGCTTCGTTGACCCCTTGGCCCAGGCGTTAGCCCAGGGGCCTACCTGCCCTGGCCGCAATGGCCCCAAGCAGGGGGGTATACACCGTTAGGTTTCCACCGGTTTGTTAGTCGATAGGAAAGAGAGAAAAAGAGGAGTAGGTTGGGGAGGATTTCCTGTGGTTTGCGACGGACGCCTGCTTCAGACCCCGCAGCAGCTCCGAGCCGGCTTACTGCGAGTAACAGGACGCCCTGGGAACGCGCCCCACAGGTGCCTCTTCTCTTCGTTCTTCTCTTTCTTCTTCTCGCCTTCGGCCGACGTGCTTCCTCTTCCGCTTCCCGCTGGCGAGTGTGATCTCTATTGTTATTCGTGTCGGCCTCAAAAACAGACCAATCAGCGCCAGAACCCGTCTAAAAACCCTGCGCCATGGTGTGCCTCTGACCGTACTTAGATGAAATCCCGCCAATCCGGACGCCGCTACTGGCGCATTGCGCGTCCCAACCAATCACAGGCGAGAACACAGACACATGCGATACCATGGCATCACCGAGCTCTAAGACAGTAAACTAGCTAAAATGAATAAAAATTTTTTTAAAAATGTAGAATAAATATATATAAATATAAACAGAATAAAAAAAAGAATTTTTGAAAATTGGTCCATAAATAGCAAAATTCCAAGGCTCTAAGGGAATTTTTCAAGCATGGGTGACGTTTTTTGGCCACAATTTCCTGCAACTTGCAATCAGTGTCTGCTCTTTCATCTCATTAAGAGCATTCAGAATGTTGACCAGGCACGTTGCAATGAAAAAGTAGTGCTCCAGACAGACCCTGGAACTGTCAGACACATCGACAGTGTGATATAGCAAGGCACGTTGCTCCTGAAACAGTTTTATAGACAGACGTAAGAACGTCTCTATTGTGCACCGCAAGGCCAAATATCCGACAATATCCGGCCGGATCATGAAAATATCCGGCCGGATACCGGATACCGGATAATCTCAAATATCCGGCCGGATATCGGGCCGGACCGGATATCCGGTGCATCCCTAAGAACAACCCTCCGGCAAACGCACGAAGGCTCGGGAGTGATGACTCATCACCTGTAGGCCGTTTTAACACGCAGTTCGGCGCACCGGCGCTCAGTCGCGTGAGAGCAGTGGTCGCGTTTGCATGTGGACGGAGCCACGATACGAAAGGTAAGTCCCACGCCAGCTGACGTGGCTTTTGCGTCAGTTTCTGGTGAACAAATGAGAATTCGTGTTCGTATTTATTTGTCGCTGAATTCTTACATCAAGGTGCAGCCGTCATTCAGGGTTGTTTCCCCGTGGAATTGAAGGGCGCGATATTGTTCACTGTGGCTGACGCAGGCGTCGATTTCAACGAAACGATGTAAATGATCTCACTCATGCTGACCCTAGCGTTGATATCGACGACGCAAAATCCAGTGTCTCAGTTAACTAGGATCTGAGTTATTCACCGGCAACACATGGTGTTATTTCAAACTCCATTTCACGTCGGTGTCAGTTCAAACATTGGTGTCATTTCCAAGTCCACCCCTCAGGCGGCACGGCACACGCCACCTGACGGGGAAATCTTTCATCCATTTGCATCCTGCGGCAGCTGAGTGCTTGAAATGCAGTCGGAAAAATTCACATCAAGAATAAAAACAATGACGGCAGCACGTCATTCACTGATACCTTGGTACACGGCAAGTTCATTGCAGCCAGGAGCCAAATGCCAGACGTTCCATTGGCATTAGTATTCGTATTTATTTGGATTCGTTTAAAGTCCTCAAGTTGTTCTAGTTCGCTCCCGTTATAATGTATGGTTAACGTCAAGAGATGCATTTTTTTGAGCCTAGCTTTGAACAGCAGGGCGTCATCAGTGTCCTGTGAAAGTGGAATTTCTGGGCTGCCCGTGACTAAGTTTCCAGAAAGTTCTCGAAAAGTGATCACTGTTCGAAAACCAGTTTTGATCCAGGCGTCGATTTCAACGAAGCGATTTCAATGGTCTCACTCATGCCGAACCTAGCCGTGATATCGACGACGCAAAATCCAGTGTCTCAGTTAACTAGGATCTGAGTTATTCACCCGGCAACATGATGTGATTTCAAACTCCATTTCACGTCGGTGTCAGTTCAAACATTGGTGTCATTTCCAAGTCCACCACTCAGGCGGTACGGCACACGCCACTTGACGGAGAAATCTTTTGTCCATTTGCATCCTGCGACAATTGAGTGCTTGAAATGCAGTGGGAAAAATTCGCACCCCGAAATTTTTAGCTAAAGGTGCAGCCGACATTCCGTGGTGTGCCCATTGAAATGTATGGCCACTGCCGTCGCCCTGGCTATCTGTTTGGAGACGGTCGACGCTCAAAACCGCTTCAAAACCGACGACGACGGAAAATTTGTGGAAATGTATGGCGGCCGCCGTCGTCGAGGCGATCTCTTTTGGAACTGGTCGAGGCGCAGAACGGATTCGAAAACCGACGACGATGGCACCGACGGCGACACCGTCAAACAGTCGTCTGCTTCGCCTTCACGGCTTCCGTGGTTCAGGTGTCACTCAGAGGTGTTCTCCTGTCGAATGGAACGGCTCGATATTGTCGACTGTGGCTTACTGAGGCGTGGACTTCAACGATGCGGTGTGAACGGTCTCACTGGGGTGTTACCTGAATTATTCAGCTGCAGACTTTAGTTATTAGTTATTATTAAGTTATTGTTATTATTAACTTATTATTGTTATTATTATTGTATTAATATATTAACTTATTATTATTATCATTATTAGCTTTATTATTGATTATTATTTTTTAAATTTGTATTAACTTTATTCATTATTTATTGACTGTGCGAAACCTCACTCATTGCAAACGCCGTTCGACGGAGGGTTTTTGTTACCAGCTCAGGGCTGGACTGTCGTTCTCGTTGTCTCCTTGGGTTTTGGAACTGGTCGAGTCGCAGAGCCACTTCAAAACCGCCGACTACGGCGACGGCGGCGCCGCCGTCCTTCGCGCCGTGCCGTCGTGTTCGCCGTCCACGCCACCACCGCCGCCTGCGCTGTGCGTATCGATTTTGGAACAGGTCGAATCCCAGAACCGTTTCAAAACCGGTATTCACCGCGTAGGCGGCAATACCACCTTGGCCGCCGCCGCCGCAATCGCCGTGACCGTCCGTTTTTGAACTGATCAAGTCGCAGAACCGCTTCAAAAGTGCCGACGACGGCGACAGCGGCGGCAACGTCATCCCGCCGTGCGGTCTTCGTCACCTTGGGCTGCCCGTGACTTAGTTTCCATAAATGTGATTGGAATTTGATCACTGTTCGGAAAGCACTTTTGACCCAGGCGTCGATTTCAACGAAGCGATGTAAACGGTCTCACTCATGCCGACCTCAGCTTGGATATCGGCGACGCAAAATCTAGTGCCTCGGTGAAATAGGATCTGAGTTATTTACCTGCAAACATGGTGTCATTTCAAACTCCATTTCATGTCGGTGTCAATTAAATATTGGTGTCATTTCAACGTCCACCTCCGGGTCAGGTGCCATCATTTATTTTTGTCGTCGACGTCCACAGCAATGGAGAGAGAGGGCGCCTACGCCCCCCCCCCCACCGCCTGGGAGCAGCAGCTCCCGGCCTCTGGCCCGGACAGCCTGGCTGTCTCGCTGGCGAAGAGCCGGCGCAGCCACTTCGACTTCCGCCGGACGGAACGACATTGGTACCGGCGGCGCCGGAGAGATAGGCAGGTAAGGAACAGAAACATTGTGGCTGTGAATGTGTGTTGTTCTACAATTGAGCCCACGCCAATTTTGGCCGCTTGCTTTCGACAATAACAAAGCACTAGAATCCGTTAAATTGTTCATTGCAACCGACTTATCGCACGACCTGTACGTGGTACCCGACCGTGCCCCTAAAGAAAACGTGACGGGATGGACAACTGGACAATCTGCCGGGAGATTCATTGGGAGTGTATTTTCACCATCAGACCTAACATTTCGCACTTTTCCCCAGGCCCGGCCGTGAGCCGGCCAGCGGTTGGCCGACGTCCGGCACCTGCCGTCCATGCTACCTGTGCCGTCCCTCCTGCCTGTGCCGTCCGTCCCCTGCTGTCCGGCTGCAGGGGACGGGCGATCACCGCGCCGCGATCACCGATTTTCGGACTAGACAAGTAGCAGAATGGCTTCAAAAACCGTCCTTCCCGCCAAAAAGAAAACACCGTCATTCCCGCCATGCCGTCGTGTTCGCTGTCCACGCCACCACCGCCGCCTGCGCTGTGAGCGCCGCTTTTGTAACAGGTCGAATTCCAGAACCGTTACAAAACCGGTATTCACCGCGGAGGCGGTAACATCACCTTCGCCGCCGCCGCCATCGCCGTGGCCGTCTGTTTTTGAACTGGTCAAATCTGTCTTCGTCGCCGTCGCTGCCGCGGCCGACGCTGTCACAGCCGCTTTTGGAACAGGTCGAATCCCAGAACCGTTTCAAAACCGGTTGTAACCGCGGAGGCGGCAACATCACCTTCCCCGCCGCCGCCGCCATCGCCGTGACCGTCTGTTTTTGAACTGGTCAAGTCTGTCTTCGTCGCCGTCGCTGCCGCGGCCGACGCTGTGACAGCCGCTTTTGGAACAGGTCGAATCCCAGAACCGTTTCAAAACCGGTTGTAACCGCGGAGGCGGCAACATCATCTTCCCCGCCGCCGCCGCCATCGCCGTGACCGTCTGTTTTTGAACTGGTCCAGTCTGTCTTCGTCGCCGTCGCTGCGGCGGCCGACGCTGTGACAGCCGCTTTTGGAACAGGTCGAATCCCAGAACCGTTTCAAAACCGGTTGTAACCGCGGAGGCGGCAATACCACCTTGGCCGCCACCGCCGCCATCGCCGTGACCGTCCGTTTTTCAACTGATCAAGTCGCAGAACCGCTTCAAAAGTGCCGACGACGGCGACAGCGGCGACAACGTCCATCCCGCCGTGCCGTCTTCCTCGCCTTGGGCTGCCCGTGAATTAGTTTCCAGAAATGTTATCGGAATTTCGTCACTGTTCGGAGAGCACTTTTGACCCAGGCGTCGATTTCAACGAAGCGATGTAAACGGTCTCACTCGGCCCGGCCGTGAGCCGGCCAGCGGTTGGCCGACGTCCGGCATCTGCCGTCCCTCCTGCCTGTGCCGTCCGTCCCCTGCTGTCCGGCTGCAGGGGACGGGCGATCACCGCGCCGCGATCACCGATTTTCGAACTAGACAAGTCGCAGAATGACCTCAAAAAACCGTCGATGACTCCGTCAGCGGCGACACCGTCCTTCCTGCCATGCCGTCGTCGCCGCGGACGCAGTGTTTACGTGTTTTGGAACAGATCGAGTCGCAGAACTGTTTCAAGACATGTGATCACCGCGGAAGCGGAAACACCGCCTCGCCCGAGCACCTCGAAAACGGCAACACCGCCGTAGCCGCCGCCGTCGCCGTGACGATCTGTGTTGGAACTGGTCAAGTCCGAGAACCGTTTCAAAATGGATCATCACAGCGAAAGCGGAAACACCGCCGTTGCCATCACCGCCGCCGTCGGCGAAAACGCGGCCTCCGACGTCGTTGTTTGTTTTCAAACCGGTCGAGTCGCAGAACCGCTTGAAAACTTCTGCCCCTTGAAAGCAGCAGAGGCGACACCGTCGTTGCCGCCCCCCGCTGCCGCCGGCGCTGTGAAGGTCTTCTGGACCGTCTCGAGTTGCAGAACCGTTCCAAAGCCGGTCACCGCAAGGGACGTGGCGGCCGCCGCCGCCGTGTCCATCTGTTTTGGAACTGTCCTGCCCCTGCTGTCCGGCGCCTGCCGTCCGGCTGACCGGCTCATCCCCAGTTTCGTCTGCTCGGTCCGCTTCGGCGTGCTTTCCGCCACGGGCCGGGGTCTCAGTTCTGGGTCAACAAAAACGGAGACGCGGTCTGTTGTGGCTGCCTTCTCGCGGCAGACCGTGTTTCATACCGAGAGCCACAGAAAGCGCCAGGTAAGTGGGCAAACAACCGGCTCGCGTCTTGTCGACACGGACAACTGACGCCGCCCCGTCGCCTCCACCGCTGGTTTTCGGGGGTTTTCGGGGCTTAGGGGCGCACCGACTGCAGGGTCATTCGGCGCCCAGAACTTCTTGAAGCAGCTCCATTAACAAGAGTCACGACGATCAACATAATCCGACGGCGTAACACAGCGCAATTATGTCAAGACAAAAAAGTTGCCTACAACCGCATGCACAAAATAAACCGCATGTGACTAGAAGCGTGAAAACACCGCAGAAAAACCGACATCCGATAAAAACCGGAACAACTGACCCGCCTCTATAAAACGAGACTCATCACCCAGGAAATCCAGCAAAGTGCGAGGTGTCGCACGGTGCCCAAAGTGCCGCAAACGCTCTGAAATCAAACCATTGCATGTGATCAGCACATGGCGCACAGTGAGGGGCTCACTGCAGCGGTGGCTCATCCCTCTCTCTTCGCCCTTCAACAGCTAGTGATGCGTTACATGCGTGTGGTCTAGGCGCAAACGGCAGACAATAACCTCCTCTCGCCGGTGTTCGCGTGAACTTGAGGCCCAAGTTACTAGGCGGGGTTTAGTACTTTTAAGCTTATTCGGACCGAGCGCATCCCACTCACGCTGCCACAAGTCATACATATACGACGAAAACACACGATAAAAGTCCCTGGCAGGCAATGACATTCGTCGCGTGACACACACGCGTGACGCACGCTTCGAGGCTGCATCGGCTCGTTCGTTGCCAGATATCCCCACGTGGCTTGGTATCCAGCAGAACGTCACTCTCCATGTCGATCTAACGCTGTCGGTCGTCTTAAAATATCCCGCATAAGGGCATGACGTAATACCTTGCGCCAGTTAGAATCTGGTCCGCCATGGCTTGCCGCTGACCTCGCTTAGATGAAAGCCTGCCAATCCGGCCGCCGCTACCGATCGTACGGACCAATCAGACCACTGGCCGTACGGGCCATTCAGACCAGCGGCTCTCTAGACGTCACCGTCGTGGGCGGAGCAACATGCTTGCAGGGCGGCACCTGTGAATCAGCAAGGCTGAAGACAGTAGACGATATAGGCGTGGGATATGCATAAATTTTGTTAAAACTGAAAACCCATCGAATTCTGAAATCCGACTAAACCGAAATAAATAAAGAAATAAAATCGAACTGAAAACCGTAGAACAGTCTCAAACTTCAAACTGACGTGATATTTATAATACCTCATTTTCCAAAGAACAACCGCCGAGGGCAGCGGCAAACGAGACACCGTTTGCCGCTGTGTTTACTTTTACTTTACTTTTTTTGTTTACTTTTTCGCCATCACAAAGCCGCTTTCTGTGCAGCTGACTGCATTTCCGCGACCCACACCATTGAAGGTCCTGGTTTTGGTCAAGTTCAGACATCGGCAAAATAAGGCAAAAAGCGGAATGTTGGCGTTTGTTCAATTGGCTTCATGCCTACAATAATGGTCGTCATTGAGTCCATGCCAGTGACGTCCGACAGTTAGGAACTTTCTCGGTGCTGTCAACTGAGTTGTGATGGATCCGCCTTTCTGTACGGCACTTATTTACGAGGATGGGGTGAAAAGTTCATAGGCTCGGAATGATGCACTGGTCGAATAAGACCATAAATGCTTTATTTTTCAACATAGTCTTCCCTGCGGTCCACACGCTTCTTCCAGCGGTGTTGGAGCGCTTGGATCTCGTTGGTATAGAAGCTCTCATCCTGATCACGAAAAAAGTCCTGAACAGCAGATATGACCTTACTATCAGTCCGGTACTGCTTCACAGCGAAGTGTTTTTTTTTGTTTGGGAACAGAAAATAGTCAGATGGTGCCAAATCAGGAGAATATGGGGGGTGATCAACCAGCTGAAAGCCACGGTCATGCACAGCAGCCATTGCAAGCACCGACATGTGAGCAGGAGCATTGTCCTGGTGAAACAAGACCCCGTTCGTCAGTTGTCCAGGCCGTTTTGACTTGACAGCCTGTCGCAGCTGCCTCAGCAAGTTGGCATACAGTACTGGACAAATTATTGGCAATTTTTGTACATGACGTCAATTTTCGTTAAAATCATTTCATATAATTCGTAACTGACAAGATATTCACCATAATTGATTTGTGAATAATCCAACAGTTTATTTTGTACTTGGTAGTACCACCTCTGGCCAGGCGCAGCGCCTCAGCTCGACGTGGCATGCCTCGAATGAGGGTCTGACATAAACCTTTAATTTTTTCCGAGTGGAACCACATATGAATCAGTCTTTCTATCAGTTTTGTCTTGGTCGTTATTGGTTCACTGTGGATCTCATCTTTTGGAATGTTCCGCAGACTTTCAATTGGGTTCATATCTGGGGAATTTCCGGGCCATGGCAACACAGAAATCTTGGTTTTCTCTAGCCATGCATAAACAGACTTGGCAGTGTGGCATGGGGCAGAATCCTGTTGGTATGTGCATGGATCATCTCCATACCAGTTCTGGATTTGTGGCTTCAAACGAGAGTCCATCATTTGCACATACTTCTGGGCATTCATGGTACCTTCTGCGATATGGAGTCGACTGGTGCCATGAACAGAAATGGCACCCCATACCATAATTTTCTGACCGAACTTCACAGTCTTTTGCAAACATTCGGGAAGAAATTCCTCTCCTGGCCTTCTTCTGACTGTTTGCACTCTGTCATCCAGAACCTCAAAGGTGGACCCATCACTGAAGACAACCTGAAAAGAGAAGTAAATGTTTAAAATAAAAGATTGCTACTTGACATAGGATGAATGAATCTACTTCGTAAGAAGTTTGAATTAGGCCTTGCAATGCACTGGAAAGACAGAAATACATGTAATGTAATGTAATACATGTAAATAAATGTCAAATGTAAAACATGACAGTGTTCTCTTTTCACTTAAGAAACATTATAAGGCAAAACAGACATACCTGAGCCCAGTCTGCCTCTGTCCAGTGTTTGTGTTGAATGGCCCAACCATACCTAGCCTTCTTCATTCGTTCAGTTGGTCGCGGCTTCTTTCTCGGGCGGTATGCCTTCAGCCCAGCAGCACAGAGTCTTCGATTTACAGTGCGGCGGTGAACAGAGAAACTGGTTTTCGCAGCTGAGGTGATGTCTCCTAAGAACTCACTTGTGGTGTGGTCTGTTCAATTAACTAATGCCAGGTCCACCATAGTCTCAATTCCGTGGAGGTCAGACAAGGAAACGAACGATCGTCTCGTGTAAAAATCAGGTGTGTCCGCCCGTCACCCGTCGAGTTCTCAACCAGCAAAGTGAAACAAGTTTTCGCTCCGCCCTCGACGCCCGAGAAAGAGCGCCAACGGCAGCCTGACGCGCGCGACGCAGGCTCCGGCGCCGGCCGGCCAGCGGCTACTCCGGTGGCAGTGGCGATTACGCTGCATGGATTTCATCTCCAGAAATATTTTACCTTTGAGAACAATAATAAGCACAAAAGAAGCAGGTAAGCAGCTAAATCCCGTGGGAAATAGCGCATGGGGTAGAAAAACGGTTGTATTTAGCTACAACTAGAAAGTTTCGCTCGAAGCAAAGCGAAGTAAGTCCTAACGAAGTAAAGCCATTGTCTACAAAGTGCTGGCTTGATTCTGCTTGATCAGCGCAGCAAGCTCAAGCTAACCACAGGGGCATCACCGGCACGTCATTTTCACGACTGCGACAATAACGTGCCGGCAATACGACAATACCGAGTATTGTCCGCTGGAGCTGTGGCAACTTGGAGTGTGACGTTCTGGTTCTTTGTCTCCGTTGGAGTTGCATGAACAAACAACATTTCTGGAGGCATGGAGACGTTCTGTTTGTTTTTCTGCGTTTCCGCTGCTCCTTCGCATCATTCATGTCACTTGTCATGCCATCATAATTTGACCGCGTGAATATCAATGCCATGGAGTTCTGGTGATGGTTTCATGTGGATGCGGTTCTGGGTACCAGTGCAGAAGAGATGGGCTATATCGAAGGGGACCGCCGAAATCAGTTGCATAAGGTCCCATGTTAAATCCAATGGGAGACAGCGCATAGGGTAGAAAAGCACCAGTCTAGGTAAATTCAACCATCAAAGCGTGGAGAAGGCCATTGACCTTGTCAAGACTTCGTACTACCGGAACGGCAACTTCACACATGGCCCACTTCAGGGGCTTCGGAAAGCAAACCGCCTGCTAATGTCCAAGGTGAAAAATGCCGGCCCTGTTTCTAGTGGTCCTGTGGCGCAGGCATTACGGGGCAGGGGATCTCATGTAAATGGTGATTAGTAGGTCCTGTTCGAGCCTGGCGTATTTTACGCCCACTGAAAAGCTGGCCGCCGCTCTTGGCGTACGGAGTAGCCGACCGACTTCAGAAATGTGGCAGCCTCCAAAGACTGGGAAGCCGGAGACCGCCACGGCCGCGGCCTCTTTATGCCGACAGAATAGCCCGCCGCCGCTCCTCGCGGACGGAGGAGCCGGCCGGAGCCCCGGCCGCGGCGGCTCTGCGCATATGGAGGAGCCGACCGCCATCCCAGCGGCAGCGGATCTGCGTGGACGTGGGAGCCATCGCCGTGTTCAGTGTTCAAAATGTAATAAAAATGCGCTTCTGATGATTGGTATGAACTTTTTTGTCTTCCGTTCCGTGGTCATGTTATGTCATGTAATCTTACTTGAATGTACTGAAAGCCGCCCTATCCCTGTGATCCGGGTTCAGATTCGCTCATCAGGTCATTGTCTTCCTCCCTGCTCGTGGGGGAGGTGGTGTGCAGAACACGGAGGTAGGAAATGTTCAGAACACCCCAAGTGGGGTCGATGGCTGATTTCACAAGGGCATGTAAAAGATCAGTCTTGAAATTGTTCACACGGCATCAGCTCCTCCACCCACTCCCCCTCGTGGATCTGCATTGGTAGTGGTCGAACACAGGGCTGAACGTTTCGCTGGTTATGCAAGACAGACGTCCAGTCCTTACGAATGTGAAATGATTTTTTTGTTATATCACGTATCTTCGAGGTCGAGTTTCAGTAGATCCACGATTATAGTCCAACCTCAGGAGAACACCTGCATACGCATGTGGCTGACGCCAGCATTTCCTTTCACAATTCCAGTAAGTATCTCAAGTATCCACTGCCTCATATGCACCAAACGAAATTGGTGCTTGGACTTACGTCATCGTACGGGACGGACCCTCATTTTACCCTCATTTTAGTGAAAAGGCATTTCCTCAGGTCAAAAAGTTTGCTTAACTCACTCGATGTCTGTGCTGACTCACAACATTCACTGAGTCCGTGAGTTACAACCATAGGTGGGCACTGGTCCGTTACTCCGTTACTCCGTTACTAACGAAGTTACTTTTTTGAGTAACGGAGTAACGGACCCGTTACTTTTATTTTACTGTAACGGACTGAGTAACGGAAGTTACTTTTGTGGTCCGTTACTCCGTTACTTTTTGGTCCGTTACTCCGTTACTCCGTTACTTTTTAAACTCCTTATAGACACCGCCCGGCTTTATTTGCATCGGCACACACCATTGGCTACTTGAATAGCCAACGCCCAATAGCGTGCGGCGATACAAGCGCGGCTGGGGCGCGCACTCAGCTGACAATCGCGGAGTAGACTTGTTGACAATATTCGTCAGCTGATAAACGTTGACGGCAAGCTGGCGGCAATGGTTCAGTATAAAGGCCAGCTGACTTTGGTCTCTTTTGGGACAAAAGTATTGAATTATGCGTAAGTTTGATATTACTTAAAATGATAAATTAACCAGTCGTCATTTTTCAGGCTAAAAGATATCAAAGTTATTGTCATTTATGCTGGAACAGCCAGCTGACGGCAGTTTTCAATGTTGTCTCAAGTTAGTCACGGACTGCTTACCACCGCCACACGGTTCCCCGCTAAGATCACTCAAGGCTGTTGAGCACATGATTACTGCCGCCATGGCCTTGGATCTGTGGTGTCCATGGGGTGATGGAGTGGTGATTGATTCTTGACTGGCCTGAAATTTTAACTACCTGACACTAAAATGTCCCATCAAGGCGTCTTTACGCCTGTACGTCTTTATGTCTGTTGAGAACAGAATGTGCACAAGAAGTTGTCAGTAGTGAAGCATAATTATGAAGCTTGTCGACTATTGCTTGGACTATTTGCCTTAACCATATTCTCTGCAGGCAGTGAGATTCACATTACCCTGGGGGGGGGGGGGGCAGATCTGCGGTAATCTATCTTTCGGCCGACGCTTACGCGTAATTTTTGGAGACGCGGAAGTGGCAACACAAGTTGTGTGAACAATTTAGCCCATTCAGGTATTTTTCGAAGCTCTGCCCCCTACTGGATGTGTAAACTGACTTGGTTAGGTAACTCTTGAATTTTGATTCAGTTGACACATGTTTGCCTTCAGCCGATACGAGCTAACCAAACCAAAAAACAGGCAAATTGAACCTAACAAAAAATTAGTTTTGCGTGCCCATCTAGGGCAATCCCTGCAACCATACAGTAGGTTTCAGGTTAGGTTAGGTTAAATCATTTTTAACTTGGAGGACAGGCTACATTGTCCATGCGGTTCGAGTTACCACTCCTGCGTTCCCGAAAAAAATATCAACTGGCCGAAACACCTTTCGGCTGACACATTATTTTTGTAGACGCAGAAGTGAGGACCCAAACTCAAACATGATATGAGCCGTTGCCACTTTTGCACCTTCGAAAAATATGCATTGGCCGAAAGGTGAAGATTACCAATTCTGCCCCCTCCCCTCCCCGCCCTTCCAGTGATCTCAAGATGCATTCGTCCAATGTTGATGGGATGAATGCCATTTAATATGTTTCAACGAGATCGCCAATTCCGGACCCCAAAAATTCAAAAATTCAGAAAATAGGGCGTGGGGGCAAACAAACTCCAAAATTTCGGAATTTTTGAAAGGTCACTGCGGCCGTGTTTACCACCCAATTTTCATGGGAATAACACGGTTCAGCTGGGAACGTCCAAGTCTTTTATATACCGAAAGCTGAAATTTAAAATAGTAAATCATAGGCAGTTCCAGGGAGGGCAAGAAGGGTGATTTTTGAAATAAGAAATTTCCTTCGTTTTTGTTTGTTTTGGGTGATATAAACATCAGATGTACAACTAGCAACCCAGTTTAAGTTTATATGTAGCGCAGAGGTGGATCCAGGTAAACAAAATTGGGAGGGCACCATAAGCACAATAGTGTGCTCCCCCATTTTTTCAGTACCTGGGTGTGCGTTCGCCTGAAAATGTGTGTGCATACGCATTGTTTAGGATGTGTATGACTATATAAATGAGTCAGTGATCTTTATTTCTACTCAGAATGTCACGATAGTGAACCGCACAACTTTGCAGCTTCACGCACAGCACATTACCGCGAAAACGGGGGCTTGGAACCGCCTCTGCGGGACCGATTTTTTTTTAAATGTTGACAAAACACGTGTGTATCAATTCCATGAAATGCCAGAAAATCTTGTGGCGCTGCGGCAAACAGTGTGGGAGCGACAAGCAAAAAGACACGGGTAGCAGAATCTGCCCCCCCCCCCACAGGGAATAGGGTTAAATGAAGTCTTTTTAACCCGTCTCCGGGCGGGCTCAGAATGCCCTTTGCTCGGCCGGAGGAGGAGCGCGGATTTCCGCACCTCCCAGGATCTCGGCTCCCATATATCGCACGGAAAAAAGGAAAACACCGGCGGAAAGGTTTTGTCAAACCGAGACGAAAACATTCAAGAGTTTTGACCTCAGGTCAATTTTGAGGCCACCAGACGCCATGAAAGGTCAAAACACGTCCTTGGAATTAGGTAAATAGACACAATACCTTGTCCCTGAAAAGCTGAACTTAAGCGACATATACTGAACCGTAAGATAATAGCGAGTTCATTGCTATCAATTTTGGCCTTTCACAGGGGTCAGGTCAGGTCACGTCATCGTTCCAAAATGTTCCACTTGTGAACGGCTAACATCCTCCGTTGCATCTTACTTATGACCATGTTTTTATAGCTAATTTGTCTTTTCAAGGGTGCTGAAGAGGTACTAAAGCACCTTTTTTAGTCTTTTATTTCACAATAATAAAATCCATATCAGTCATGTTTTTTTTGAGTCCTTCGTCGTTTGGTATTAGAAAAACGTCAGGGGTATCAGGAATCTTACCTCCACGCGCGCGCTCGTACACAAACTAATACCGTCCTAATACTAAAGCCGTCCGGGCTTTCGCGTCGCCGGCCCGGCCTTGAGCCCCGTGGGCGCGCCCGCCCGACCATCGGCGGACAGCCCGCGGCGGCCGGCCGCCGGCGGCCGACTTCTAAGTCCGGCGCAGCGAGCGGCCCGGCGTGTGCGCGTGCGCGTCTTCCCCGGCGGCACGCGACCGCGCCAGCCCGTGGCGGCCGCCGATCGGCGCGACCGGAGGCCGTCCGTCCCAGCACCGGCAGCACGCCAGGCGCCATCCGCCCGGCCTGGGACATCAGGGCAGCGGCAGGCTGCCTCACCACGGCGGGTCGTGGCCGGGATCTATTTCCGGCGCTGCCGCCACGGCCGCCGCCGCCACGGCCGCCGCTGGCACGACCGCGGCCGCCACGGCCGCCGCTGCGGCTGGTACGGCCGCGGCCGCCGGCACGGCCGCGACCGCCCCCGCCGCCGCCGCCCCCGCTCCGCCGTCGCCGCCGTCGCGGCCGGAGCGGAGTGAGCTCGGCGACACGCGGCCCGCAGCGGCCCGCCGGCTGGTGTTTCCACCGCCGAAGACGCCCTCGCCGCAGCCGCCGCAGTCTCCACCGCCGAAGACGCCGCCTCCCCCGCCGCCGCCGCCGCCGCCGCCGCCGCCGCCGCCGCCGCCGCCGCCGCCGCCGCCCCCATCGTCGGAGACGTCTTCGCCGAAGACGCCACCGCCGCCGCCGCCGCCGCCGACGACGACGGCCCCTTTGCCGCCGGCAGAGCGCCATCTTCCGTCGTCGTCGCAGCCGGCACGGGCTCTGTCGCCTCTGGTCGCCGAACCAGTGCCGGCAGGATTCGGTAAGTTACGTCTTGCACCCATTGTAAAGTGGTCTGGATGTCATCTGCATTTGGCAACTGGATTTCTGAGCAAATGTTTTCCGATTTCAGCAGGCAATGTGCACTGGCAGGCAATGAGGCAATGAGGCGAGCGGGAACGCGATTGCCGAGATCAAGTCACATTGCTGCTTGGTTTCATCAAGTTCATGGACTCTCTGCTTTTGCAACATCCAGTCGTGTTGTGGTGCGAGGAGATGCGGCCGTTTAACCTGTAGCCGTCGTTGTTGGCAGAGCCGGTCGGCGACAACCTTGTGCCGTGCTGCTGCGGCAAGCTGTTCGCCTCCGGCGACAGCGTCCGGCACCACGTCTGGGTGCTGAGGCGGCGTGGCTCCGAGCACGAGGCGGAGGCGGCCTTCTTTAAGACGGCCCGGCGGCTGGTGGCACGCGGAGAGCTCCGGGTGTACCGGCGCGCCGCCGCCGACCGGTGAGTCACCATTCGTCCTCGGCAGAGCGAAAGAGATCCAATGATTAACGCACATGATGCAGTAACGTAAATGTTGCAATGGCGTAAACGCAGACAGTAGCAGTGGAAACCGTCGGAAGAGCGATCGCCATCCGAAGAACGTTGTGTTGTTCTTGACGCACGAGCACGGTCCGACATTGGACGGTGGCTGACGCGCTGCTGTGCGTTTTCAGCGTGGAGGTGCGCTGCCCGTTGTGCCGGCCGACCGTCTGGTTCGGTGCCGGCCGCAACGGGCTGCGCAACTTTCAGAGCCACGTGCGGCGCACGCACCCGGAGCAGGGGCGGCAGGTGCGGCAGCAGGAGGTGTTCGCGCGCACCTTGGTAAGTCAAAGCGAGACAGTGACCTGAAATTCCTAATTTTGAGTGGAAATACACACTCAGCAATATTATTTTTTACCTCTCTCACGATCATAATGACCACACCTCAGATTCTGTTCAATCATATAATTATATGAGTCTTGACTTGTGCCGCCGAAAAGCACGTGGTGTGTTCAACCTTGGCTTACCGTGTGTCGTCAGACATTATGCACTGCATGCCTCTGGCCTATCATCCCCATCCATTCGCCTGCACTCAGGGTCCGCATTAGTTAAGTTTTTTTCGCCTACATTCGAGGTTCGCATTAGTCTAAGTCCACTGTCATGCGATCAAGGTCTACGTGCGTGATGACTGCTGCGTCGTTTGGCACATGCCGCTACTGTGTTTCACCTCTCCAACCGCAGCATGAGTCCTTTAGCTGTGAGATGCAAGTTTAGAGTATCCCGGTAATTATATGCATCTTGATTTGTGCCGCCGAAGACTGCGTGCTGTGGAATACTAGTTTGGAAGACGTTAACGATAAACACGTTGGCATTCTGCACTTAGTCTTCCTTAGCCGGTGATACATTTATGGCAACAGGATCTCACTGTCAGGGTTTGTCTGGAGTCAGGAGTAATACCTAATACAGTGATGGCCACTGAACCTGCAGCACAGCAACACTGCCTGCTACTCATGCGTAACCATGAGTAACAGGCAATAGGGAAGATGTGATGCCGGTCGTGTCAGTACTCTTCAGTAAAAACAACAATAATAACAATAGGGTATCAGTGAGAGGGAGATTAGTCAAACTTTTGATGGAATTCTTTTGACGTAAATCACAACAGAGTTCAAATATTCCTTTTTTACCTCCCAGAGGAATACCGATCTCCACCTCCACTCTATCCAAAACTAATTTAGGACACTGAAGCGAGACGTGAGCCCGTGGCTGAAATGATCGGCCCGATCCGGAAACGTCCACCGCCGACCGAGCGCGTCGGAAAAAAAATTATCCTTGTGCCGCATTTCAAATCCATCGAGTTGTGCGTGCGTGCTGGTGTCCCGAAGACCATTTGGTTCGAAATTTCCGAGCATGGCTGTACCCTGAATGTCGGACACGTCGCGGGTGGCTGTTGCATTGTGGAGCTACTCGTGCCTCGTCTGCAGATTCCCATGCAGGTGTACCCTCTGTGGCCGTCCGTGCCGTCGGCTGTCAGATGGCCGCGCGCAATTTGCCAAATGTGAATTGTGACGCGCCAACTTTCACGTGCGCCGCAGTGCCTGCGAGCGATGACGGAGACGGCGGCCAGACAGCTTCCGGCTCCTGTGCACGAGGAGGCCAGCGATCGGATCAACGTGAGTGAGCGCCGTATTGGCTGCTGCCGTGTTGGCTCGTCCTATTGTCTGTGAATCGCCAGCCGTTTTGCATGGCATTTGTTACGGCCGCGGGGTCCACAGACGACAGACAATGGCGGCGCGCGTCAGTGGTCGGCGCCGCAACACGCCTGAATGCTTGAGCTCGACGCGCCGACGCGCACGTGCCGCAGTGCGCCTCGTGCCTTGCGTCACGCGGCTGCCTCGTGAGCTATTTGGTCGTCCGCGAGGAGGCGGCTGACGATCGGCGCGTGTTCGCAGCAAGCGATTCGGGCGCGGCGCCGTGCACAGGAGCTGGAGGAAGAGGAGGCGCAGCTGCTCGGCGAGCCGCTGCCAGAACGCGTGCTCGCGGCGTCTGTGCGGCTGGACGGCGCGGATAACGATCTCTTCCGGCACACGGGCACGGTGAGTCGCACGCGCACCTGACGGCGGTGGTAATGGTGTCGCTTTTCGCGACAAGCTTTTGGCACGGGTAACCGGCCGCGTGACGAAAAAGCGTCGTCGAGCCCCGGCACTCGAGCCAGCCCGCTTGCGTACAGACGGCCGGCAGTGTCCGCGGTCCCGCGAGACGAGTCGTCACGCTTTGCGCGAGCGGCACCTCGTGCTGAAAGGCGATTCTCTGTTTTCAGTACCGGGAGCAGCAGCTGGCCAACAGCCAGGCGCTGAGCCAGCTGCTGCGACTGGCCGACGTCGGCGGCGGCGACGACGACTGGCGCCACATCGTCTGCGACCGGACGTCGACCGCAGCGGTGAGTCGACCGCCGCGGCAGCGGGCAAATGGAGTTGCGTTCAATTTTTCTCACGGCACGATAATCCCCGTTTGAACAGGGGCGGTGTCCGCGTCACGCCGAGTTTTTGCGTGCGCATTCTGTGCGCGGCGTGACTGTATTGCGCGCCGCACCGCGGCCGCGGGCCGGCCGTTTTCCGAGACGTCGCTGTTCTGCCGACAGGTGTTCGGCGCGATTGCAGCAACGCTCAGGGCCCAGCCCTTCAACGGCCTGCGGCTGATCAAGGCCCTGCAGCATTTCTGCAGTCGCGTCGCCCAGTCGGCGTGGGCGCTGCGGTCGGCGGCCGTGACGCGCCAGTTCGCGCAGGTGGCGGAGGGCCTGGTCGGTCTCAGGCGGCAGCACAAATCCGGTTAGTGACGAGCGAACGTCGAGCTCCGACGAGCGATCGCAATAGTCCGGTCTCCGTCGAGTTGTTGCGTCGGCCATTCTGCGTTGTCCGTGGCCATTGGAAACGCCGCGCGCAGAGGATGCGGATTCCGCCCCCCCTCCCCGCTGCCGGGAATAGGGTTAAATTTGTCTTCACCGCTGGCATCCGAAAATTGGGCTTAGAAAACGCAGCCATTTCCTCGGATAAAGGCCCTCTGATAAATGCTAGTCGTTTTCAGATGACACTGACAATAGTTTCAGTTCTGCCTCTGATCATACATCGAATGACATGACACGTAGCAAAGCAGGCCTGGTACAGACGGACGGGTACTTGTCGTGCAGCTTGCATGATTACTGCCATGAACAGTAGTTCAGAAATGCACCATGAGACCTGTCCTGCGGGCGTTGTTACTTTTACTTGCATACAGTGCTCACTACGTGCGTTTAACGTGTCGTGACGTCAGAGATTCGTTGAAGGCTGTGGTTTCTTTCGCCCGAAATATTCCTTGTGTGTGTCGCGTGGGTCCATGCGATAACAACTCGGTGTCTGCGATTGATAGCCCGATCTCGTCTGACCTCGCTTAGTAGGATATGATGCTGCTTTAATCCGCAATGTCTGGCGTGCATACGATCCGGAACAACGCGGGGATTCATCTGCCGCGTATTTGATGTTGCCAGCTTCTTTCGCTCAGGAGCTAATGCATTTTGCCGTTCTGAAGCCGAACTGAAACAACACGGCGCTTTCGCAGAGATCGACCAGGCCATGGCGCGCCGGCAGGACGCCAAGCGCGACCCGCGCCTCCAGCTCGGCCTGGAGGAGCGGGTCGCCATTGAAGACGTCTGCCGGCGCTTCTTGCAGCGGCACAGCTGGCCGGAGCCGCCCACCGCGCCGTCCAGGGACCTGGCCGTCAGGTTCAGGGAGTACGTGTGACGATGTCGACTGTGCGCGCCATCCGGCCGCCGGTGGGCGCGCATTCGTTACCCGTTTTGTGGTATCGCCGGCTTGCGCTGCGCGGATCGCCAGTGCGTTCGAAGCGGACAGCTGGCGCGGCGGCAAACTGTGATCAATAGAGCGGCCATTGTGCCGCGCTCGTCCACCGATCGCCGACCAATGGCCGCCCGCCATGGACCGCGGCGCTCTCCGTGTGTGTGTGTTTAATGCTGCTCGGTGTGCGTGCTTCAGGATGCTTTACATCGCCATCTCCAACCTGAGCGGCCTGCGGACGGGCGCGGTGGCCGGCACAACCCTGGCCGAAATGGCCGCAGGGCAGGTACGTGTCTCGACGCGCGGTCCGTGTGCTTTGTCGCGGCGCGCGCCGCAAACGGATGCAGGGCTCTCGCGTGTCGACGGCGGCGGCATCACGCAGCGCAATGACCGTCTTTCCCTTGGCAGATGCGCGAGGTGGACGGCGAGGTGAGCTGGTCGTGGTACACCACGGCCAGCAAGACGCTGGGCAGCCGCGGCAGAGTGCTCGTCGTGGTGACGGAGTGGGTCTGGAGGGCGCTCCAGTACTTCGTGGTCGTCCTCCGACCCCTCCTGCTCAGCCAGACGGAGCGCTCAGGTGAGAGTTCGCCAAAGGGCAGCGGTCGGCGTCGTGTAATCAGTGTGCTGTTCTTCACTTGAAAGCCGTCCCGCGCGAGTCACTCGAAAGCCGGCCGTCGCGGGCCTCAGTTCCTGCGCGAACGGTCGCACGCCCAACGGCTGCCGGACCCGGCGGAGGCGGCAGGGGCCGGCAACGGTGGCAACATGAGGCTGGCATTGGGCAAGCCGACGCGCCTCGGCAGCGCGGCCGAGAGACCGTGTACCCTGAGCTGCGCGTGACCCGCCGTCGCACTCGCTCCGTGCTGCAGCCGCGACGCAGACCGTGCTGCCCGGCGTCCGGACCTCGACGTTCGCCCTTGACGCCACCCTCCAGGCTGCCGCCGCCGAGCTGGGGCTGGGGCCGGCGCCCCGGCTCGTCGGCCGCTTCATCGCCAGCCGCAACAGGGCGTTCCAGAACATCATGGTGAGTGGACAGGCATGAGCGCAACAGCCGCGTGTTATGCACCAGATGTGCGCGGCACGTCCTCTGTCTGTGCGTGTGCGTGTTTGCAACACGTCTTTCTACGATACGGTTGATTCGCGGAAAAAAACGTGCATTGCGCTGCGCACTTTCTTGCGCGTTCAGTGATCCACGGCAGTTTTCGGAAATGCGTTCTGCTTGTGTGCGTGCGTGCGCGCTTGTGTGCCAGTGTTCGGATGTCGTTGAGCTGGCGTTGCAAAAGCCGCATTCGCAGTTCTTTCCGTACGCATGGTTCGTCCCGACTGACACTCCAGAGCCGACTGCCGTGGCCGTGACACGCCTCAGGACTGAACGGTGGGCTTCGCTGTTGACAGGATCGCCAACTCCGTGCCGCCGGCCGTCTGCCGGGCTTCAGCGCCGCCACGGCCGCTGAGGCCTGTGCGCACTCGACGGAGACGGCCGAGCGGCACTACAGCGCCCACGGCCACCAGGAGCGCGTACAGGGGTATGCCTCTGCCTTCCGGCGCGGGGTCCTGCAGGTGAGCGCGGCGGTGTCTGCTGCCCGTTGTCACCAGTGGTCAAACTGTCAACGGGCAAAAGAACGAAACGCCGGCTACTAATCCCGGTCGGAATGGATCCATCGTTTTGTCAGCGGCAATGTCGTGCGCATTATGGCGGCAGCAGTGCTCTCCGTGACCAATGTGCTTTGCGTGCGGGCCGGTGTCTGACGTGTACCGTATCGCCTCACTGCCAACGGTCGGTCTCGGATTTTGCCCGCAGGAGGCTGCTGCTGTCGCAGCAGCCCCGCAGGAGCCGCAGCCCGGCCCGTCCAGCGCCCCGGACCCCGTGTGGCCCGGCGGGAGTCCGGGGTCCTTCTCGGACGGGTCGGCCAGCCCGGAAGAGCCTCCTGGTGGCCGTGATCTCGACTCGCCGCAGCCCGCCGGCCTGGAGCCGCGGCCCGCCGGCCTGGAGGCGCCGCAGCCGCTGGCCCTCCGCCGCAGCACGCCGGCCCTCCGCCGCCCGTGGCGTGGCCCGCCGGCCCTCCGCCGCCGCCCGTAGTGTGGCCCGCCGGCCCTCCGCCGCCGCCCGTAGTGTGGCCCGCCGTTCCGCCGCAGCCCGCCGCGTGGCCCGTCGCCGCCACCGTGGCGGCCGCCCGCGGTTGGGCAGCGGCCGCGGGCCCGCCGCAGCCCGGCCCGTCCGGCGTCCCGCCCCTGCCCGCTCAAGGAGCGCCGATGCCGGTCGCCCCGGTAAGTCAAAATAATAACAGTCGTCAAGAAATCTCATGAAAGCGCTGAGAAAACGTTCTATGACTCGCAGACACAACATAATTTTCTTCAACCTCTCTTATGCGTCAAAAACAATGTATGAAGTGTTCATGTCATCATCTCTTGGTCGGTCTCCATTTGTGTGATAAACTACAACATATACGAGAAGCACACCTCAAGTCAAACGAAAAACAGACCATTGTCAATGTCACTGATGTCGACGTTAATGATTGTGTCTCGCCGACAGCCACCAGCGGGAATCGTGCGATTCCCCACCGGCCCGGTGGTGGCGGTAGAGGAGGCGACCGGCATCAGGATCGTAAGTAGTGGTTGCAGGGAGCGGGGAGAATGCTCTGTACCGTCAGCCCTTTACCTATCGGTACCATATACCTACATACTGCATACCCGTACTATACAGCGTACCATTAAGCGTTATTCACTGTCCGAGTCGAACCTTGCACCGGAGCGCGAGCGGTGATGTTGATGTCCGGCGTTTCGGCTTATGTTCCCAGATGGAGGCCCTGCAGCCTTACGACGAGCCCGCTCGGCTGGAGCAGGGGCTGGCGCCGGGCGACACGTACAGCAGCGGACAGCAGCAGCAGCCCGGCCAGCAGGCGGTCGTCGGTCGGCCCAGCGGGCGGCATTACGCCCGCTGGAGCCCGGCCGAGATGGCAGTCATGCGCTGGCACGAGGAGGTCCAGCACCGCCTGGTGTCTCCGGACGGGCGTACCTTCCGGAGCATGCGGGCCTTCCTCGTGCAGGCCGGGCTGCATTTCAACTTCCGCCGGTCGGAACGGCACTGGTACCGGCGGCGCCGAAGAGACAGGCAGGTAAGGAACAGAAACATTGCGGCTGTGAATGTGTGTTGTTCTACAATTGAGCCCACGCCAATTTTGGCCGCTTGCTTTCGACAATAACAAAGCACTAGAATCCGTTAAATTGTTCACTGCAACCGACTTATCGCACGACCTGTACGTGGTACCCGACCGTGCCCCTCAAAAAAACATGACGGGATGTACAACTGGACAATCTGCCGGGAGATTCTTTGGGAGTGCATTTTCACATTCAGACCTAACATTTCGCACTTTTCTCCAGGCCCGGCCGTGAGCCGGCCAGCGGTTGGCCGACGTCCGGCGCCTGCCGTCCCTCCTGCCTGTGCCGTCCGGCCGGTGTTGTCCGTTCCCTGCTGTCCGGCTGCTGTCCGGCCCCTGCCGTCGGGCTGACGGCGTGCGGAGCAGCTCATCCCCAGTTTCGTCTGCTCGGTCCGCTTCGGCGTGCTTTCCGCCACGGGCCGGGGTCTCAGTTCTGGGTCAACAAAAACGGAGACGCGGTCTGTTGTGGCTGCCTTCTCGCGGCAGACCGTGTTTCATACCGAAAGCCACAGAAAGCGCCAGGTAAGTGGGCAAACACCCGGCTCGCGTCTTGTCGACACGGATCACTGCCGCCGCCCCGTCGCCTACACCGCAACAGTAGCGGGGCCGCCGCCGCCGACGCTCCTGGAACTGGCCGCCAAAAAAATGTCGGGATATCGCTGCGAATCCAAAATGGACAGCGCTTTTTAAGACGCCGGCCAACAGCTGGTTGTCATCGTGTGCAATCCAATTGTCGCCTGATGTAATTGTGGTGCGATCCGCCGCCAACATGACGGTGCGTGTAACGAAAGATAAAGGACAAAACAAGCCATAATAAATACGGCGAGGAAGGTTGTGCTGGCCCATTGCCCCGAAACACGTGACGTTGACTTTGTTTCCCCCAGCGCGAGTCGTCAGCCGACGGCCGGCTGGCGTCCCCCGGCCGACCCTTCGCCGACTGGCCCTCGCCGCCCGGCTGCTCGTGCTCCTGCTGCTTCTGCCGCTGCCTCCTGCTGCTGCTGTTGTCACCGCCGTCCGGCCGTTCCGCTGTTGACATGCTGTTGCTGACGTGGACCCCGATTAAAAGAAGGAAAATGTCAAAATACACTGTACTTTTTTCGCCGTTTGTGTTGCCACGTTTATTTGCCACAACATCGCTGCGGAACATGAGCGTGAAAAGGCATTTCCTAAGGTCAAAAAGTTTGCTTAACTCACTCGATGTCTGTGCTGACTCACAACATTCACTGAGTCCGTGAGTTGCAGCCGACATCTTGCAGCGCAAAAGACCTGCCTTATTTCTGGGTTTTTCGATTTCGGAACGGTGGCTGGTTTGTGCAGCTGAGCTGATGTCTCCTAAGAACTCACTTATGGTGTGGTCTATTCAATTAACTAATGCCAGGTCCACCATAGTCTCAATTCCGTGGGGGTCGCACAAGGAAACGAACGATCGTCTCGTGTAAAAATCAGGTGTGTCCGCCCGTCACCCGTCGAGTTCTCAATCAGCAAAGGCAAACAAGTTTTCGGTCCGAACTCGACGACCGAGAAAGAGCGCTAACGGCAGCCTGACGCGCGCGACGCAGGCTCCGCGCGCCGGCGCCGGCCGGCCGCCCGTTCCCGCGGTGCTCGTGGGGGGGAGATGGGGAGGGGGTAGCCGCGGCCGGCTGACCCTCCGGCAGACGGCCCGCGGCCGTTCCCGCGGTGCTCGCGAGGGGAGATGGGGAGGGGTAGCCGCGGCCGGCTGACCCTCCAAAGCGGGCCGGCGGCCGTTCAGCCCGTGGCCACGCGGCGTCTGCGTGGCGGTGGGTTGACATATACCTAGGAATTGCCTAATATCTTGCATGCATTTTGTCACCACCACATTGCAAATAATGACAGAGCTCCTGCTTCGGCTCTGTGCCGCTGTTTTCGGCATTGGCATCGGAAGGTGAAGAAAATAGGACGAAGTAAAAATGTCCAGCTGAGTCAAACTACCTGCAAAGATACCAGAGGACCGGTTTCGATCAAAGGAGAAGCTAATGCCGTCTCTTGCCGGAATGCACGCATTGAAAAATGTTTTTGAAATCTGAGGCAAATACTGAAATCGCACACGTAAACCGTCAGTAGCGCTGCAGTTCAGTCCAAACAAGCAATACGCAATCGATTTTGCTGAAGTAACAAGCGCAACATTTAAACGTGCAAAATACAGATATTGGTGAAATAGCTGTTGAAATACCATAGTGTACCTCATTGCATCAAGTCAACACAAATCACGCATCTGACCCGAGGAAACGGTGTTTGGCTGTTTTCGAGGAACGTTGCCGATTCATTTGTTTTGTGCTTTACGCCCATGTGGTACACACCTAAGTGGGTGCTTAAGAGAAGACGGCACCAAGATCGGCCTCATGTTTGCAGACCTATAGGCAATGCAATGACCTTGTTTGATAAATGTCGGTACGTTCTTTGTACTTTGTGCTCTGTGGGCAAACGGTGTCTCGTTTGCCGCTGCCTTCGGCGGTTGTTCTTTGGAAAATGAAGTATTATAAATATCACGTCAGTTGTAAGTTTCAGACTTATGTACGGTTTTGAGTTCGATTTCATTTCTTTATTTATTTCGGTCAAGTCGGATTTCAGAATTCGATGGGTTTTCAGTTTTAACCAAATTTATCCATATTCCACGCCTATATCGTCTACTGTCTTCAGCCTTGCTGATTCACGGGTGCCGCCCTGCAAGCATGTTGCTCCGCCCACGACGGTGACCTCTAGAGAGCCGCCGGTCTGAATGGCCCGTACGGCCAGTGATCTGATTGGTCCGTACGATCGGTAGCGGCGGCCGGATTAACAGGCCTTGATCTAAGCGAGGTCAACGGCAAACCATGGCGGACCAGATTCTAATTAGGGCAAGGTATTTAGACGGGTGCTGCAGACGGGTTTAGACGGGTTGCTGAAGTAACAAGCGCAGCATTTAAGCGTGCAAAATACAGATATAGGTAAAATAACTGTTGGAATACCGTAGTGTACATCATTACACCAAGTCAACACAAATCACGCATTTGACCCAAGGAAACGGTGTTTGGCTGTTTTCGAGAAACGTTGCCGATTCATTTGTTTTGTGCTTTACGCCGATGTAGTACACACCTAACTGCATGTTTGCAAGAAAACGGCATCAAGATCGGCCTCATGCTTGCAGACCTATAGGCAACGCAATGACCTTCTTGTCTAATAAATATTGGTATCCTCTCTGTACTTTGTTCTCTGTAAAACACTTGTGGCCGACAGACGTAGACCGCACTATGCCCTACAGGTCCTCAGAGGCGACGGACACGAGTTTACAAAGAAAGCACGCAAGCTGTCGTTCAATACTCACATAGGGTGCTGGATAATCACCGGGCTTCCATTGAACGTTTGAAGTAGCTCTGACGACCTGCTGTGACGAACGTACCGATTACAATCTGAAAATACTAGCGGACCGATTTGGTTCAAACGAAAAACCCAATCCTGCTAAAACACATTCACCAGTAATTTGTCTTTCAAATCCGATGATATGAGACGGTGGTAGAAACCAAAACAAGTAAGAAATCACACGGTAGTCGTACTAGACTAGACTAGCACTAGACGAGTACCACGGCACCGAGTTTCTTCCAGTAAAAAGCGCAGGGTTTGTGTGCTCAATATACGCGCAATTCCAAAGCACGTGTTGCAAACTGATATTAAACAATGCCATGGTAAGCACACAAGGGAAATATAAATCCCGGATCTCACCGCCGCAAAGATTGTTTGATCGCTTTTTTCCACCTTTAACCTTTTTCTAATGCGCGGAATTCCATTAAGTAAATCTTAGGGATTCCGGAACCGATAGTCACCTAGCCATGGACGCAATCACAAAACCAACATCAAATTCGGCTTCCCCGTCTTGTTTTACGCCAAAAACATTATATGAAACACTATCCAGAAGGTTTGCCATCATTTCACCACGGCCCATCCGAAACCCACAAATTTTGACCTTTGACCCCGCTTTTGACCCGTCTGCGTTGACTTTAGACGGCAATATGGCATTGGAAAGTTGTTCAGAATGCCCGATTCATCCTAAAACCGTCGTCAAAATGACACTTTTCGAAAAAAAAGTTTCGGGCCCCAAAAAAACGGCAAGGGGTTATTCCAACTGAGGGTGGTTTTATACGTAAAATGGCATGGCGAACAACTTTGCAATGTATTTGTGTCGCGAAAAACCTACCACAACAAAGTTATTGTCAATTTTTGGACTTCAAAATTTTTGGGAGTCACAAAATTATTGTAACACTTCTTTTGATGGTGCTACGAGATAGAGCACAGAAAAATGTACGTAATCGTTATAAATCCTTTTTTCTCTAACTGTCGTACTTTTCTAGTTATAGGCGGTCAAAAAACGGGGTGAAGGCCAAGAAGTCAGGAAGACGAACATGCCTCCATTCACAAATTGCGCCCCTCCGAACGGCTGGGTCGATTTTGACGAATTAAAAACCAAACGATGGAGAATTAAACGGCCTATGTTTTTCTCCAAAACAGTTGTTTCCTGCTCTTCATTCGACGTCTCTAAAGGCACATAACATTGGAGAATGGTGCAAATGGCGGTTTTCCAATTCCTAAGACCTGAAAAATACACCGCGAAGTGCCTGAAACCACTTGCTCTACAACTAAAACGACGTGCAGAATCGTTTGGTGGCCATAAAATTGACATAGCACAATTAGAAAGCGAGATAATTTCATGTATGTACGTCCGAACCCGGTTTTTGGCAAGTGGGAGGGGGACAGGGGTTGTTTTTTACTTGTCGTCACCTAACCTAACCCAGCCTAGCCTAACGTAACGTAACATGACCACAAATACCACAAAGTGCGGATGGAGTGATCGGCGAAAATTTTCAAGTCCGTAATGTTGAAGCCAGCGGGGGGAAGAGCGTTCACTGAACAGCCTCCAGCTCCTAAACGGTAACAACTATCGCCATGCGGCTTTGAACGTTGGATAGCCAAGATCCAGGGCTAAAATTTATTGTCGCCAAGTTTCTTCTAGCTCTTCAAAGTACAGAGGCATAACGGGTTGAAAAAGATGGACTTGGGAATTCTTTTCATTAGATTATTTTAAAGCAATGGGAAAAAGGGGTTGACAGATGTGCAAGATTCTCCAAAACAGTGTAAGATTTGAACAAGCGGTTTTCACCAGCCAATAGCCCATAAACGTAGGTCTTTGGCGTTGTAAGATGTCGGCCCTAACTCACTAACTCACTGAATGTCGTGAGTTAGCACAAACATGGACTGAGTTGAGCAAACTTTTTGGTCTTAAGAAACGGAAGTGGGAGGGGGGCCAGGGGGGTGTAATCCAACGTAGCTTGACGTAACCTAACATGACCACAAATACCACAAAGTGCGGATGGGGCGACCGCCGAAAATCTTCCAAGTCCGTAATGTTCAAACAGTGGTGGAAAGTGTCTCCACTTAACAGCCTCCTGCTCCCGAACGACAAGAGCTATCGAGATGCAGTTTTCACCGCTGGATAGCCAAGATCAAGCGCTATTATTTGTGTTTAAATCACTGAACGTTCTATAGCGTGTCGCAGGTACATCATACGGTGCGGACAGAGTGACGTTGCTCTGTCTATACAGATCCCTGATTCGCTCTAAGTGCTTGTTTTGTGGATGACTCTTCATGCGACTCTAGCAAGCGTACGTCGGACACAGTGCACAACTCTGCCTTCCGCATTGCTACGGATGCCTTCAGAACGTCTGCCACCGCTAGTATCTTGGTGGAAGCTAACGAGCCACCTCTGGCTTTGCGACAGAAGATGCTCGGGTTGCGGTATGCATGCAAGTTGGCTCAGTTGGCCGACCACCGCACATATGAAGCGGTGTTTTCTCCGGGCACAATAGGCCTATTTCGCACCAGACGATCTCTGAAAGCCACTCCTTTCTGTGTGAGAGTCCATGACCTGTTAACTGAGAGCCGTGTGCGACTGAGGTCCGTGGCGCGTTCTTACGATTTAGACATACCTCCCTGGGAACTGGTGTCCCCTGTGGTCGACGTGTCTTTGGCTGGGAACCGGAAGCGCGACGTGGCCCCGGAGGAGTTACGGTGCAGAGCACTGGAGCACATGGCATCCCACGATGGGCAGATGACTGCTTTCACCGATGGATCGACGACGGAGGCTGGTGTGGGCTGTGCTTTCGTGTGTGGCCCTGACACTCGGTCGTTTACTTTGCCACCCCATGCATCGGTTTATACGTCGTGGCTATTGGCAAGGCGCCGTGTTTTAATGAGGCAAGCGACGATGGTTTTTACGTACTTTTTACAGACTGGCTAAGCAGCCTTTTAGCGCTGAAGTGTTTCTGCCCGCGTCATCCCGTTATGCGGGATATTTTAAGACGACCGACAGCGTTAGATCGACATGAAAAGAGAGTGACGTTCTGCTGGATCCCAAGCCACGTGGGGATATCTGGCAACGAACGAGCCGATGCAGCCTCGAAGCGTGCGCCACGCGTGTGTGTCACGCGACGAATGTCATTGCCTGCTAGGGACTTTTATCGTGTGTTTTCGTCGTATATGTATGACTTGTGGCAGCGTGAGTGGGATGAGCTCGGTCCGAATAAGCTTAAAAGTACCAAACCCCGCCTAGGAACTTGGGCCTCAAGTTCACGCGAACACCGGCGAGAGGAGGTTATTGTCTGCCGTTTGCGCCTAGGCCACACGCATGTAACGCATCACCAGCTGTTGAAGGGCGAAGAGAGAGGGATGCGCCACCGCTGCAGTGAGCCCCTCACTGTGCGCCATGTGCTGATCACATGCAATGGTTCGATTTCAGAGCGTTTGCGGCACTTTGGGCACCGTGCGACACCTCGCACTTTGCTGGATTTGCTGGGTGATGAGTCTCGTTTTATAGAGGCGGGTCAGTTGTTCCGGTTTTTATCGGATATCGGTTTTTCTGCGGTGTTTTCACGCTACTAGTCATATGCGTTTTATTTTGTGCATGCGGTTGTAGGCAACTTTTTTGTCTTGACATAATTGCGCTGTGTTACGCCGTCGGATTATGTTGATCGTCGTGACTCTTGTTAATGGAGCTGCTTCAAGAAGTTCTGGGCGCCGAATGACCCTGCAGTCGGTGCGCCCCTAAGCCCCGAAAACCCACCAACCAGCGGTGGAGGCGACGGGGCGGCGTCAGTTGTCCGTGTCGACAAGACGCGAGCCGGGTGTTTGCCCACTTACCTGGCGCTTTCTGTGGCTTTCGGTATGAAACACGGTCTGCCGCGAGAAGGCAGCCACAACAGACCGCGTCTCCGTTTTTGTTGACCCAGAACTGAGACCCCGGCCCGTGGCGGAAAGCACGCCGAAGCGGACCGAGCAGACGAAACTGGGGATGAGCTGCTCCGCACGCCGTCAGCCCGACGGCAGGGGCCAGACAGCAGCCGGATAGCAGGGAACGGACAACACCGGCCGGACGGCACAGGCAGGAGGGACGGCAGGCGCCGGACGTCGGCCAACCGCTGGCCGACTCACGGCCGGGCCTGGAGAAAAGTGCGAAATGTTAGGTCTGAATGTGAAAATGCACTCCCAAAGAATCTCCCGGCAGATTGTCCAGTTGTACATCCCGTCATGTTTTCTTAAGGTGCACGGTCGGGTACCACGTACAGGTCGTGCGATAAGTCGGTTGCAGTGAACAATTTAACGGATTCTAGTGCTTTGTTATTGTCGAAAGCAAGCGGCCAAAATTGGCGTGGGCTCAATTGTAGAACAACACACATTCACAGCCACAATGTTTCTGTTCCTTACCTGCCTCTCTCTTCGGCGCCGCCGGTACCAATGCCGTTCCGTCCGGCGGAAGTTGAAGTGGCTGCGCCGGCTCTTCGCCAGCGAGACAGCCAGGCTGTCCGGGCCAGAGGCCGGGAGCTGCTGCTCCCAGGCGGTGGGGGGGGGGGGGCGTCGGCGCTCTCTCTCTCCATTGCTGTGGACGTCGACGACAAAAATAAATAATG
The DNA here is from genome assembly GCA_030062745.1 of Capitulum mitella. Taxonomy (NCBI): domain Eukaryota; kingdom Metazoa; phylum Arthropoda; class Thecostraca; order Pollicipedomorpha; family Pollicipedidae; genus Capitulum; species Capitulum mitella. Next base: position 21,106,481 of record CP099852.1, on the reverse strand, counting down.
GCACCTGACCCGGAGGTGAACGTTGAAATGACACCAATATTTAATTGACACCGACATGAAATGGAGTTTGAAATGACACCATGTTTGCAGGTAAATAACTCAGATCCTACTTCACCGAGGCACTAGATTTTGCGTCGCCGATATCCACGCTGAGGTCGGCATGAGTGAGACCGTTTACATCGCTTCGTTGAAATCGACGCCTGGGTCAAAAGTGCTTTCCCAACAGTGATCAAATTCCGATCACATTTCTGGAAACTAAGTCACGGGCAGCCCAAGGCGACAAAGACGGCACGGCGGGATGGACGTTGTCGCCGCTGTCGCCGTCGTCGGCACTTTTGAAGCGGTTCTGCGACTTGACCAGTTCAAAAACGGACGGTCACGGCGATGGCGGCGGCGGCGGCGAAGGTGATAGTGCCGCCTACGCGGTGAATACCGGTTTTGAAACGGTTCTGGGATTCGACCTGTTCCAAAACCGAGTATCACAGCGCAGGCGGCGGTGGTGGCGTGGACGGCGAACACGACGGCACGGCGCGAAGGACGGTGGCGCCGCCGTCGCCGTAGTCGGCGGTTTTGAAGTTGCTCTGCGACTCGACCAGTTCCGAAACCCAAGGAGACAACGAGAACGACAGTCCAGCCCTGAGCTGGTAACAACAACCTTCCGTCGAACGGCGTTTGTAATGAGTGAGGTTTCGCACGGTCAATAAATAATAAATAAAGGTAATAATAAATAAAAAAAAAATAGCAATCAATAATAAAGCTAATAATAATAATAATAATAAGTTATTATATCAATACAATAATAATAACAATAATAAGTTAATAATGACAATAACTTAATAATAACTAATAAATAGGAAGAGGATGAGGATGAGGATGGAAGATGGAAGAGGATGCCATCCCGGACGTTCCTTTACAAAGACGAATTGAAGAGGCCAGGGTTCAAGGCCCACAAAGATCGAGTGACTCTCCTCATGTGTGGGAATGCTGCGGGCTTCATGCTCAAGCCCGGCTTAATTTACAAGTCCCTGAATCCTCGGGATTTGAAAAACAAAAACAAAGCCATGCTGCCCGTCCACTGGATGCACAACAAAAAGGCATGGATAACAAAAGCCCTCACACTCGACTGGTTTGTAAACTCCTTTATCCCGCAGGTGAAGCTGTACCTCGCTGAAAACGGGCTGCCCTTTAAAATCGTCCTCTTCATGGACTGTGCAGGAGGACATGCAACTAGTCTCTATTATGACGGGGTCCAAGTGGAGTTCCTGCGCCCCAGCACCACTTCCCCTATACAACCCATGGATCAGGGGGTCATTCGTGCCTTCAAGGCCCTTTAACGAGGTCAACGATGAAGGGCCTCATCTCCTCCATCGACGAAGACAACGTGGCCTTCAGCCTGAAGAATTATTGGCGGGGATACAACATTGCAACGTGCCTGGTCAACATTCAGAATGCTCTTAATGAGATGAAAGAGCAGACACTGATTGCAAGTTGGAGGAAATTGTGGCCAAAAAACGTCACCCATGCTTGAAAAATTCCCTTAGAGCCTTGTAATTTTGCTATTTATGGACCGATTTTCAAAATTCTTTTTTTCAATTAAAAGCAGGAAGGGTACTCAACATTTTAGCTAGTTTACTGTCTTAGAGCTCGGTGATGCCATCGTAGCGGATGTGTCTGTGTTCTCGCCTGTGATTGGTTGAGAATCGCGGTGCGCCAGTAGCGGCGTCCGGATTGGCGAGATTCCGTCTAAATACGGTCAGCGGCAAACCATGGCGCAGGGTTTTTAGACGGGTTCTGGCGCGTGATTG